>VWZD01002838.1:577460-604812 GCA_013396695.1 Sakesphorus luctuosus
GGCCTCGCTGCGGGCGGCTCTAGGACCCGGCGGACACGGCAGGAGCGGCCGCCCGGCGGGGACGCATCACCCCGCGGGGCCCCCGCGCCGGGGAGAGCGGGGCCGAAAGGACAGAGCGCTGCGTGCGGCGGTGGCTGCGCAGCGGTAAGGGCTCCCTGCCCGCGGGAAGCGCCGTCTGTTCCGTTCCGTGCCCGCCGCCTCCTCGCCGCTCGCCCTGTGACTGCGCCGGCCGCGGGGTGCGCCACCNTCACCTTCTGCACGGCCTGGCGCTGGCCGCACACGCTGCAACTCCACTTCCCGCTGCGCTTGGCCTGGGGAGCACAGAGGGCTCAGCCGGGGGACAGTGAGCCCCCCGATCCCATCCCATCCCATCCCATCAATCCCGCAGGAAATATAGGCGGGGCGCTTATATAAGCGTGTGCGTAGAGAGCATCTGTTAGACTAAAAGATCTCCAGCAGTCCCTTCCAGCCCTAACTATTCCGTGATTCCGTGCAACGGGCCGAGATCTCGCCCCTGCCTGCTGCAGCCGTGAGGTTTTGGGCAAAAGAGCTGCACAAGAACCCCTGAGCAAGAGGGTGCGGCTCAGCTGTGCGATGCTGCCACACCAAACCCGCTGCCGAGCAGTAGGATGAGTTACCTCTCTAGCACTGTCGCTACAGTCATTATTAGTAAGTGGTGAATATCTCACGTCTTCTAATTGCAGAACTCAAACCACCATCTGTGTGCTGCCCACGCAGCAGGTCTCCCTGTACCTGCTCCGGGGTTACACGGGCACAGACAGCAGCCGATAGGGGCATCGCACTTGATAGGACTCAAGAGAGCCATTTCAAGCTGTAACAGGTCAGCTCTGGGTGCAGATCGGAAAATAAACCTCTACCTGTGGATTGCAGCTCAAATCTACAGCTTCCAGGGTGTTCATAGATGAGTGGGTAGCTACAGCAAGAGTGGTGTCATTAGAAATAATGTCTCAAATAAAAGACAGAGGACTGAAATCAGCAGTACTGACCTTTCTTGCCTTCCAGAAGTCCAGTCTAGGACAGTACTTTAAGAACTGTAGCTTTCTCTTAAAATATTTTTTTTTCTGCTAAGATACACAGAAAGTATCTGGCAAGTCAACAAAAAGACCCACATGCATCATATGTTTCTCTTCATGTTTTTCTTTCCTCACATTGAATGAGTAATAGAATCCCAGAATCATTAAGGTTGGAAAAGACCTCTGACATCATCAAGTCCAACCTTTGACCCATTCACCTCCTCATCAAATAGACCATGGCACTACATGTCGTGTCCAGTCATTTCTTGAACACCTCCAGGAATGGTGGGTCCACCATCACGCTGGCCAGTCTGTTCCAATGTTTAAATACTCTTTCCATGATGAAATTCTTCCTCATGTCCAACCCAAACCTGCCCTGGTGCAGCTGGAGGCCCTGTCCTCTTGTCCTGTCACTGTTCGCCAGGGAGAAGAGGCCAACCTCCACCTGCTACACAGATTCTTTTCAGGAGGTTGAAAATATCAATGCTAGCAGCAAAGGACCCAGCCATGATTAGAATCCCTTTCTAAAAAGTGCAGAACAGTTCTTAAGCACTGACTTTAACGATAACGTAAATTATAATGAGTTTTTCAGTTATTACTTTGTTGTAAGTAGAATACCATGTTCCACAGCTCATCATGCTGGTCAAAGAAGAGTATGTGGGATCCTGTCCTATACACTTGCCACAGCTCAAGCTGGAGCAATTGGGGCATTGTAAAGTTGAACATTGTTTTCTCAGTTAATACAAAGTATATTCATCCTTGCCTGTTTTTTGTTTGTTTTTATCCTTAAGAAATGCCAAATATATGGTAAGTAATTTTAAAAAAAATAAAATAGAAAAAGAAAAGTTGGTAGTTAATGACCACTGCCCATCAAACTCATTTGAATTCTATAGTTTTGAGCACATTAAAGAAGTAGACTTCTTATTTCAAGGAAAGTCACCTCACAATGTAGTTTTTATTTCAGAATTTTAAACTATTCTTTCATGCTCTCTGTGTTCCCCATTAGCTTCCCACAAAGCTGCCACACTGAAGACAGCCCTCAGTAAAGTCCAGTGTCAATCAATCTGCCTTGAAGGAATACTGAGGTGGAAACAGCCCTTCCTCAGTAAACCTTATGGCTTCACAAGCAAACCACAACCATGAAAACCATCCTATAAGCTGTTTATCGCTACAGGCTAATAACAATGGGAGTATATCATTAGCATATCATTATGTCAAAACACTGCTTGGCTCCACTCGTACCTTCTATGCCAGACAGTTTGTTCTTGATTTACAAGTGGAAAGAAGGTAAAGCACGTATTAATTAAAATGTCTAATCTCAAGGGAAGAGTTACTCGGAAAAGAAAATAGAATCACAGTTAATCAAGAAACTCATACCAGTAACCCTCACTACTGTGTTCTCTTGTGGATAACTTTAACAACAATTGCTAATTTAGCTAATTTAGCCCAGATCGTGATTGCAAAAATCAAGAGAGTGAGGAGGAGTTAGAAGGGGAAAAAGGTAACATGAAGGCATGAAGCAGCAACAACATAAAGCAGCAAACATACAATACATTGTGTATTACATAGAAGAGTTTTTTAGATACATGTTTTTACCATCATTTTATGCAATTATATTTAGAAACATTGTTAACTGTGCTTGAAGCTGCTGTTAGGTAGGAGAGCAAGCCTGAACCGGGTTCCTAGAGCACAGTTTCTTTTGATAGCTGTTCTCTTTTTCATTAGATCTTTTTCACAGGTGTGATACAGAGTGCCTGTGCCTGAGAAAAGAAGTGTTCCCAGAGAGAACAGTAGTGATTTTCACTCTCTGAAGGATGTGATTGTGCAGACCTGGAGTTAGCTTAAAAATCCAAACACCCCTAAATGTAATCTTTCTAGTCCAGAAATCATTTATGTAACTGCCAAAGTTATTACTCTAGAAGAGAAAGTAGATATAGCTGGGAAAAAAATAAGGTAGAGGAAGATGCTTCTTATCATCACAGCTCAAAACCGTGTTAAACAGTTCTAAAATGCCATCAGCAAAGCACTACAAACCCAAGAGTTTAATCTGTAATAAGGCAGTTATCATATGGAAGAAAATATACTGATATAAGACAAGCTTCTCATTGTCATGTCACTGTTACAGAATAAGAAGGATAATTTGCTTCCCATCAGAACATTGATACTCAAGTGGCCTAACTTTAAAGATGTTTGATTCTTTGCTATCATATTATTTTGAAATGATTGATTGTCAAAGTGTTTTTTTTTCTATTTACCCCACTAATTCTCTCTGAAAGCTGTTTTAATCCAATCTCCTGCATCCTTCTCTAGTCCCAATAAAGCCTACTTTAACAAGTACGAGGAACCCCGGGGTACCGCGGGTGCCAGCCCGCGGGTGCGGCCGTTCCGGGTCCGCCCTGGGCGGTGGGGGGGGACATCCCTGTCCCAGTCCCGCCTCCCGCACTCGGCACATCCCTGTCCCAGTCCCGCCTCCCGCACTCGGCACATCCCTGTCCCGGTCCCGCCTCCCGCACTCGGCACATCCCCATCCTGGTGCCGCCTCCGCACTCGGCGCATCCCCGGCCTGCCCCGGGCGGCAGCGGCGAGCCCGGTGAGCGCGGGCGGGCCCGGCTCCGGCCGGCCGGGGAGCGGGGCACCGGCGCGATGGGGCCCTGCCGTGCTCCAGGGGCCCTGCCGTGCTCCAGGGGCCCGTGCGGCAGCGAGGATGGAGGGGCGGGATGCAGGAAGGGCCGCGCGGGTCCGAGGAATGCGCGGCCGGGGAGGGACCCCAGGGCGGCTCTGGCAGGAGCGGGATAAGCGGCTGCGGTGGCGGGGACGGACACAGGCCTGCCCGGCCTTCCAGACTCTGCTCCCGTGCTGGTGCAGGGAAACATCCGCCTCCTGCCCCGCCGCCCCCAGCGGATCCAAAGGGTGGTGGAGGGAGGGATCGTCCAGGAGGCCGAGCTTAGCGAGCAAGCTGTGATGGACAGCCTTGCTTTCTCGGTACCAAAAGCACCACTTGAGGGCTATTGGTTTAAATAGTGATAAAAGGAAAAGCTTTTCCCCCATTAGGATAGTTGAGCAGTAGAACAGGTAACCCGGAGAGGCCGGGCGGGCTCCATCCATGGACAAATCCTGGTCTTACCTCATAGCAGTGCTCCGAGCTCTTGGGGTCCCTCCCAAACTGGATTATTCCAGGATCCTCTGTATTTTTTAATAGAAAGTTTTCTGTTGATGTAGCCTATCTTGTAAGCCTTCTTTGCCTCATTTCCAGTACTGATACAAAGCAGGGATTCATTTTCTGTCTGTAAGTGCAGAAGTGTGAACACTTACTCTACTGTGCAAAAATCTACAAAACTGCTACATATCAGCCCTCCAGATTTCTTCACAGACCATTCAAATCCTATCTGCACCGCTCTCCTCTAGGCAGACACCTACTCTTCCTGGTTAATTAAAGTTCAGTCTAGGCTTTATGTAGTTTCATTTTATTTTCTACAGCCTACTAAGCTTGCTGCAATGAGAATGGCAGTGACCAGCCATACTGTCGCCCTCAAAAATACAATGTGAGTAAGATGTTGGGTTTGCTAATTTTCAAACATGACATTTGAGTCTTAAAACACACATTCAGAAATTCAAATGAGGGATGAGTCAACCAGTTGATCCTCATATCCAATTCCTGTAGAAGATCTCATAAAATAACAAGATTAAATGAGATAAAATTGGATTAAATAATGAATCTTATAGCAGCCATTTACTCTGTATATACAGGTCTCTAGCAAGCAGGATCACAGGTACTTCCAGATAAGCATTAGTTCACTTCCTTATTGCTGTTCCAACACTTGGTAATAAGAGGGTGCTGCTGGAAGTGAGAGCAAATGACTCATCTGAGCTGGCTTTTTTTTTTTTTTAATCTCTCAATTGATTTACACAATCCCCACAGCAATATAAGTATGTAAGAAGTTACAGTGGGGTCCTGCACACGCATAAGATCCAACATGAGCTTTAAAAGAACTCTGAATTCTTCTTACATACCCTGGAAATGTGATACTGTCACCTATAGACGTGGAAATACACCAGATTGTAACTC
Organism: Sakesphorus luctuosus; assembly: GCA_013396695.1. NCBI lineage: Eukaryota > Metazoa > Chordata > Aves > Passeriformes > Thamnophilidae > Sakesphorus > Sakesphorus luctuosus. Next base: position 582,561 of record VWZD01002838.1, read on the forward strand.
TTAATCATCTTCTTGATTTCTATAGAACACTATGACACTAAAATTCATTCATGTTATTTTTTTTGTTGTATTTTGCATAGTGCTTTTTTACACAGGCTCCTGAGTACCCCAGTCAAGTGTATTTTAGCAAATAGAGTTTTCCTTCCTTTTACAGTATTCTGTATTTCTGATGACCCTCATAACAGGGGGAAAACATGACTATGATGTCAGACGTTTTCAGAAACCTTAGATCTTCCTTTAAGTGAGCATAAAAATCATTTCCGTGTTAGATCTTGGAAGGGCACAATTTATCAGAATTTATTAAAAGCTTTGTAATAGTAAAAATTACTGTATTTTAAGTGACTGTGTTACTCACAAGGCAGTTTTGCTTAACAGCAGTATTACACATTGAAGTAAAAGTCATGGTTATTTTTCCATGACTATTTTTGTCCTGTATCACCTGACATCCCAAACAATTTTAATAATAATTGCTAGCAGTTTCCAGCTCTGCCAAAGCATTAATGAAGACAGCCCTGATCCTTCAGAGTTACTCTGACTGGAGCCACTAAATTCAGTGCTCAGGGTGCTCAGACACACAGTTGTGTCAATCCCTGTGGAGGAGAGGCTTTTGTTTGCACTCCTCTGGAACAGTCACTTTTTCAGGACATGGAAAGGTCAGCACACAAAACATCAGTGACTTACCTGTATTTCCAGTGTTTTCTGGACTGTTGGGAAAAATTGCTTGTTGTGTGGTGGGGCTTGCTGGGCAGCACTTCTTGAGTCACAAAGTTTATGAAGACAAAACAATCAGCCTTGGGGTTATGATTGAAGCAGCTTCATTAGGCAATCACATTTTGTCTCAGATTTGAAACAATACTAAACCAACAAGTTACCAACAGTTTCTGTTAATAACATCAGCTTGCATATAGGAAATTAATCAATTAGTTTATGATGTAGTAACATGAGTCCAGCTTTTAAAAGCAGAAAAAAACCAACCTAAAAGCAAAGGTATGCTTTCTTGAGATAAATTATTTTACCTCTAGAAAATACTTAACCTTACCTGGCAACTACATAGAGGATCTATCACCTAGGTTCTCTAAACAAAGCAGGTTACTGTCTTAGAAGTTGGGCTATAAAGAAGATTCTAGGAATCTTGTATAGCTGTTCCTACAATAGGTTTCTTGGTCTGTTCTGTAGGAGATTAGACATGATCATAACAGTATTTTCTTTTCTACACAAAGTGATTTAACAGAATGCTCATGTATGTACTTTTTGAAGCATGCTTTATTTAGGGAGAGGTGAAAGCAAATAGAACTGTCAAATGCAGAAATTCTATTTTTTTTTCTTGTTTTCAATTTAAACCGTTTTAAGCATGTTACCAGCAGCAGCCATTTGCTGAGTATTTCACACATCAGCAATTCTCCCTTTCAGACTTAGTGCTTCATAGAATCATAGAATCGATCGGGTTGGAAAAGACCTCCGAGATCATCAAGTCCAACCCTTGGTCCAACTCCAGTCCATTAACTAGACCATGGCACCCAGTGCCACATCCAATCTGCGTTTAAAAATCTCCAGGGATGGTGAATCCACCACCTCTCTGGGCGGCCCATTCCAATGCCTGATGACTCTCTCTGTGAAGAATTTTTTTCTGATCTCCAACTTAAATTTCCCCTGGCAGAGCTTGAGCCCGTGCCCCCTTGTCCTATTGCTGAGTGCCTGGGAGAAGAGACCAACCCCCACCTGGCTAGAACTTCCCTTCCAAAGGGTTGTTATGAAAGCACCACGTAGGAAGTTAAAGGTACACTTTATGACATCTTTGTTTGATTGCTGCGGCTCCTTTGGCCACTGCAGAGCAGGTGACAGCCCATGTGCTGCTGGTGAGACAGGGCAGCCAGTCTGAGCAAAGGTGAGGTGTGGGGTTGCCCACAACTACCCTGTGGTTGCCATGTGGACTCCAGCACTGCCACACACCTATTGCACAAGGACTCTGCCTACTGGGGGTGGCTGGCAACAACACACCTCGAGGCAGAAAAAAGGTGCTGGTGCAAAGAGCAGCTAGTGAAAAATACATACATAAAGATTTCTGTGATTTTTTTTTCCCCTTAATGATTTCAAAATGCAGTTAGGCTACAAACTGCTGCTGAAGCAGCACTGAGCAGGGGGTGTCTCTGACACATGAAGGAACAAGTCACACTCCAAATGATGCTTGAGAAGTTCAAGCAAATACATTCATAAGAGTTAAGACAGATATTTAAGCTGCCTTTTTTATTAGTTTAGTGGGATGACTGTCAAATGAAATTGGGTGAGTCATTTTTCTCATATAATGTGAGTGATCTGTAATGTAATAACAATGTTAGCTGGAAATGGCTGACAGTTTGGATCTTGTATGCCTGCAAGCATTTATAGGGACAGAGCACTGTCCCTACATCAGGTTTGTTGCTGTGACATGTTACTGTTCCAGAGACACATCTGTCAGAACATTAACCTTTCAAAAATATTTTCCCCCTGCTTTTGTGTGAAAGCTGGATTTTGTGCTAATAAAAGCACTGTTGAGAGTAGTTTTTTAAGCCAGCTCTGTCTAAACATCAATGATTCTGAGCATGAACTCATTCCTTAAATGTGTTTCCTTACAGTTGTTCTGTCTCCACAGGGCTGTGTTACATGATGTTCAGAGGAGTTGCTCACGCTGCAAGAGACACATTCACTCTTCTGTTGACAAGACCTCAGTGCTGTAACCCAGGATTGGTATTTTCACCAGGATGGCCTGAAGTTGCAAGCAGAAGCTTCCTAATACATTCTAGTTACACAACTGATACAAAGTCAAGAGAGGAAAATAAAAAAACCGTAGAGTCTCTCTACAGTTTGTCAGTGGACATTAAGAAGATACGCAGATTGAAGGAATGGGTCCTTCTCCAGGATGTGGCCTATGTTAAAGAAGTTGCTGGTATCTTACAAGAAATGGGAGCAGATGAAACTGCTGTAGCCAACATTTTAGAACGCTGCCCAGAGGCAATTCTCCACACCCCTGAAGAGATAAACTCTCAAAGAGCTCTATGGCAATTAGTATGCCAGAATGAAAAACAGTTGATTAAATTAATAGAGCAATTTCCAGACTCTTTTTTTACTACCAAATATCACCAGAACCAGAAGGCAAACATAATGTTTTTTCAAGAGCTGGGACTTAAGAATAATATCATCACCAGGTTCTTGACAAGCGCACCCACTATTTTTTATAATCCTGTTGAGAAAAACAAAAATGTGATAGAGACATTACAAAGAAATTATTTAAATTTAGGAGGTTCTGAAGCAAATATGAAGATCTGGATCCTGAAGCTATTGAGCCAAAATCCGTTTATTTTACTAAACACCTCCACCACAATTCAGGAGAACTTGGAATTTCTCCAGAGGAATGATTTCACTGACCACGAAGTTCTACAACTTCTGTCTAAACTTAAAGGCTTCATTTTTCAACTTCAGTCTACTACTATGCAGAAGAGTATGCTTTTTTCCAAAAGTGTTTTTAAGTGCAGTGATCAAGAACTAAAACAACTAGTGCTGAAATGCCCAGCCCTTCTCTACTATTCTGTGCCAGTTTTGGAAGAAAGACTTGAAGGACTCCTGAAGGAAGGAATTTCGATAGCACAGATTAGAGAGACACCAATGGTGCTGGAGTTGACAACACAAATTGTTCAGTACCGAATTAAAAAACTCTCTGTCCTGGGATATGACATAAAGAGTGGAGATCTAGAAATCCTGAATGGCACTAAGAAAGATTTTGAAGTCACTTATGGTAAGATACAATCAAAGAAGGAAAGACCAGTTTTTAATCCTGTTGCTCCTTTACACATTGAAGATTAATTTGAATGCTGTACTTCAAGTTACGCAAAATAAAATTAAAAGTTGGTTCTTTGAGATAAAACAAAAGTTATCTTAATCAGACTGTAGTCTTACACTGTACTTTGCCCTGGAGTGGGTCTTGGGCACAACTTCATTATACAATTGTAGCTTTCTAACGCTTTCAAATAGTACCCTAGAACCTAGTTATGATAAAGGTTGCTTTTTTTGGAGAGGACCTCAAATCCTACATTTTCTTTCCTGACAGGGCATTAACTGCTTTGGATTTTCAGCTCTGTCACTGCACAGACCAACCTGTGGCAGTGATTAGCACAATTTTTGTCTGAGAACAACAAAAGGAGTGTTATTTTTTCCAGAAACCCACTGGTTCACTGACTTCAGGAAACACTTTTGGAGTTCCATTCCTTACTGTTGCATTATCTCTAGCTCCTGGATCCTGACCTGCAACAGACTCGAGTTTTTGGAGAAGAAAGCCTAGAGTGCAGTTTGAGAACAGGGGCAGGACATAATTATTTTTTATTCAGTGACTGCTACACTGAGGCCCTTACATGTTTGTGCACAAACCATAATGCAAAGAAACTACAAGACAACCTCCTTTACATTTCTGAGACTTCAAAATTTACTTCTCTTACAAAACGTTTGGGGTAGGAGGAAATGCATTCATTGCTATTGTCTAGTTTTTAATTTCTTTTCTAGCAAGATTTGGGGACAGGAAAAATTAGGGAGAGACAACCTCAAATGATGATAAGAAGGAAGTCATGTTTTTATATTAGGTGTAAAAAACCTCTAGTCTGTAAACCACGATGATTCAAAATGATTACCAGATTTGCAAACAGCTGCCACAGTTTCTAAATATATAGGTGGCCCTGCTTCTCAGATAACACCGTATGATAATTGTGGACAAGTGCTGGCTTTCAAAATAGTAACTATCAGACAACATTTAAGTTCCCTGGGGATTCGATTTCTTCTAATGTATGGGCTGTGATTGATAATATAAAATAGCAACATCACTGGTGATCTCAATAGAATTAGGATCATCAGTGATTTTGTTTCTCAGAAAGACTTTCCTGAGCAACCATTCCACACACATTCCCTCTTGACAGCAGGATAAAAAACAGTTACACAGCTCCCTCACTCCAGGCCATTCTTCAAGGTCATTTTTAACACACATTTTGGCAGCAAGTCCAGGCCTCCTTTTCTTAAAGTGAAGTTTTAAATTGCTGAAGAAAGCTAGTATTAAACTGCTGGTTTAGAGGGTAGGCTGCAAGATGATGATTTTATGGTCTGCCACATGATCTGCTGTGGAAAGGGCTGGAAGCACCTGGTAAGAGCAATGCCAAGATCTCAACAGCTGAAGGTCTTAAACTCACCACTCTGCAGGCAACGGTAGGGACGTGACAGCAGCTTGTGGGGTACATGTTGCTCTTGCAGGAGCACCTGCAACAGTGGTGAGAATTCAAGGGGCACGTAATCACCAGCATGAAGAAAGCCAGGCTGTGTTACTGGGCTGTGTCTTTGCTGAGTCTTGAGACACATTATCAGTTTTTAAGAGGAAACTAGGAAGACAGCCACATTACAAATTCACTGGAACTTGCCTTTGTCACTTTCCGACTGTCCTTCCGTGCTCAGCTATTAAGCAACCACAATGTCATTTGAATTCAAAAGCCTCCTTCCCCTCAGACTCGAGGGGGCATTTCAGCTCTCCTAAGCTGCATAACACAGTCTAACTGAGCCACAGACCCAATTAGTGGTTCAGGATGAGAAGGAAACCAAGACATAGAACACTGTTTTCCCTCAATAGTTTCAGCATTTCTACAGGTATCTGTTTTTAAAGTTCTTGAAACTGCTTATTCGCATCATTTACAGTATCTTCAGTGGCAACAGCACAGGAAAAGGACAGATTTCCTTAACTGAGACATGGCCCAAGTTACCACTAATTCATTTTCTATTCAGAATGTTTCGATTTCTCCTCCTCCCCTTTCAAAATAAAAGAATGAGAAGAAATGCTCTTTTTCTGTACCACCAGAAGAAAATTCAGTGAAACCTTCATTCATAACTCTATGCCTGGGACCTGTTTCTCTCTTCTTCATGGGATTCATTTGTAATAAAACCTCAGGGAACCTCCCAACCACCAGAACATCGCACTGCTGAAACTCATTTCCTTGTCTCTTGTTACTCACAGTGAATGTGAACCAGTTCATACAGTTTAAGTCTGGCAAAAAAAGACATGGCTATAGACAAGCCTTTCATTACAGAGTGAACAATCAAGGCATACAAGGTGCCTGCATAAACATTTCCCCTTTTGAAATGGGGACTGGGAAAAGGGGAGTAAAATAAAGGCACCACAAAACCAAGCTCAAGACACAAGAAAACCCCACTCCCCCTGAAAATTTCAGTTCCATATTCCATTCATCTCACAGTGGGTATTCCAAAGCCTCATTGCCCAGGGAAAAAGAACATTAGCACAAGGGATTCTGTGCTGTGTCTGTGAACAACTTACACCATGAAGTCACAGTTTTTGTTAGGATCTGGTTGGCACTAGGGTAGATGGAGATGGGTACACACACCTGGGGCATGACACTGTGGGAAGATTTATGCCTAAGTACACCTTTATCCACAAAACTAAGGAAGCTTTCAAATGTCTGAAACAGCAACAATTTAATGTTTCACAAGTGCCAGGACAGAATCGGGCAATTTTTTAAGTGAGTGAAAAATACACAAGATATAGGACGAAGCCCTCTGAAAACTAAAACCATATGCCATGTAAAAGTGTTGCAGTTACATGAGTCAGAAGTAATAGCTACAGAATATGTTATGAACAAAACGAAACGAAGTGTTGGCAGCTCTTTCCAGATCTAATATTGCTTATTTCAGACCACACTTGTTTTGCTGCAAGTTGCACAGTTTAACAATTAAAGAATATAATTTAAAAAATGAGTATGACTAGTTCAAGATTTGTGTTATCAGAAAAACTATTAGGAAGGGTTTAGTTGAGTATCACAGATATCACTGTGCTCCAAACAGGTGACTCTTAAAAGAGTTCAGGGGCAGCACTCTGGGGATGTGGCTACATTGGAAACTGCAGGGGAGGAGACCATACTAAATTATATGCTGCAGCTAGATTGCTTCAGATAGCCAGGCTAGCTCATTTCTAGAGCTAACTGGTACTATTAAACCATACTATATTCTACACAATTAGCTTTTGACTATAAAAACCAGTTAAAGTCTTCCATTTGTTGTATAAACTTACCTCATTATGCTCTTGCAGCAGATTGGAACTAAGCAGCTGGTACATCTAACAGAAGGGGCAGATGCCATTTCTTGGGTTTTTGCTCTCCCCACCGCCCTGAGTTCCCATGCTTACAAGTATCGTACTTCCAACATATACAATTACTGATATAAAGTTGCTAATTACGGAGTGCAGTTGAAGTATCAATGGCTCAGAGAGATTGGGTGACTACTCTACCATAATTTAGACATAGTGTAATTTCAACACCCATGAACAGAGGACTAAGTCTTAGACAAGCAGTATGTTTTTTTTTTCATTTTGAAAAAAGTCCCCCATATATCCTTCCAGTAAAACCATAGACGCTGAAAAAGTAAGCTTACAAGTTCTCCATAGGAACACAAGTTTTTAGAAAATACTGCATACATGACATGAACAGACACCTTCTGTGGGCTTCCAAAGAGGTTACTTATTTGCAAAGTCAGTACACAAATAAAAGATCACCAAGGGCTTCTATTTTAAGGCAATCTCAAGCTGTGTCTTCACAAGTGCATTTTGCCTCACACACTGCAGAGAACCTACCGATGGTCCCATTTGAGGTGTGTCAACATTTGGAATCGTCTCAGTATACAAATTACTTGAATGATGTTTCTTTCTGGGTTTTTTCCCCCCTCTCTTTTTGAAGGCCTCATCTACCTTTTTTGGTTTGTTTTAATTAAAGTCCTGCATTTTACTCAAAAATCAAAATGCAAAGTATGAAAGACAGATGTAGTGAAAATTTCCTCGCATTTGCTTAAACAGAACAAGAAGCCAACCTGGCGCATCATGGAGTTGAGACAATAGCTTTGCTAGTTCTTCAGTGGTTTCCAACTACACAAAGGAATTTCTGGCAAGTTAGACAGTTGCGCTAGATGGCCACAAACATCAGCCCAGTTTCCATTAGGCCATCCTTTTTTCTAGTGTCTGTAAGAAGCTCATTAGAAACAAGTTTTCACTTGCAGGAGATAGATGCGTATCATTAAATACACCTGAGATGGAGGAGTCATATTTTCAGTACAAACTGACAGTTTCAGATAGAGTCTAAAGCTCATTCTGTGAACTGCACTGAAATGACAGGACAGTTCTTTGCACAGCTTCACCTAGTAAAAAGGTATTTTTTCTAATAAGGCATTAAGTTAGTTTACTCTTTATGATCCCTTTTACCATGTTGTCAAGCCTTTTCACTTCTATCTCCCACTCATTTCCAATTTCTGCACACCTTCCCTTCTATTGCTCCAGCCTGCACTGGCAGAATGCTGCCAGGGATAGTAACAGGCTGCCTGCAAATACAGGTTCATAACCAAGACTGGGTACGTCCAACAATGCCTCTCACAGCTGAGGGATCCTTAGCAGGAGGATGTGGAAACCACTGAGAACAGTATTTGGCATCTCATGCACTGATGGTACAGCAGAGATTACCATGTTTCTGTGTTCACATTTTAGTCTCAAACTGCAGGAGACTTACAGTAAATGAATATTCAAATATGTATTATTCCTTCAGACACACTTAGTTCTATAGTTATCAAGTGTAACATTTCACCAGATACAAAGCTTCAATCTAGGCTCTAATAAATCTTCACACGCTGTGCTAGCCAAGCTTCTTCTGTCCTTTCCAGATGAAATCGAGTTACTTGCACAACTCGTTGGAAGACAGTGTGTCTATGACACATGGCTTCTCATGGTCCCAATCTCAGCAGATTTTAATGCCACTGATGTAATGATCTGGAGAATTGAGTATGTCTCAGTTTTGGTTTTAGTCAGACTTATCTTTTTTCTTTCCTGTTAAAGGCACTTTACTTGCAACAGCAGATCCTACAGCTGTAACTCCTCCAGCTACAGCAGAAACACTTCCTTTGACTAGACCCACTCCCACTGAAGGCACAGATGTGACTGCTGTTTTGGTAATTTCCAAGCTCTTCCCTCCAATCCAAGCAACACCCCCAATCGTGGCACCAACAGCTCCCTTTGTGACACTGAAGAGGCCCCCAGTCACACGAGAAAGCACCCCAGGCTGCTGCTGTGGGTGGTCCTTGAGTGAACCTAAGGGAAGAAACAATAAACAAATCAGTCTCAGCACCATGATTAAAGCACTTTCAGAAGAAGAATTATGAATAAGTATTTCCTTTTCTAGCCCAACAGCCATTGCACACAGCATACACTTACCTTGCAGGCTGCTTTTCTTGGATGCTCATACAACACCTAGTTCCAAATAACAGGACACATTGCTGCAGCAAGACACACCTCAGTGCTGTTTTCTAACACACAAGTCAGTACTGAGTCTAAAAGTATCAGGCATATGACTCCCAGACAGTCTTACACGATAAACTTCCTAGACTCTGGAAAGTCTCATGGCCAAATCAGCCTCATTTCTGGACTTCATTAATAGGGGAGAAATGACACATCCTCCTATGGCCCCCATCTTAATGTTAAGAGTTACCCTACAAAGGGGGGACCCCAAAGGCAGCAGCACCACCTTGCTGTTCAAACCTCTAAGGTAGGATTGGAACAAATTTCCTGGTGAAGCAAAAGCAAACATTAATTAAACAAAGAGCTGTTCTTTGAAAAAAGCTCACCATGAGACAAAATTGCTTCTTTCCTTAGTAATTACTGTTTTGAAGATGTGCTTACATGGGTTGTGTGCAGGGGTCAGGGAAGAGAGAAGACAAGATTACAAATGAGAGCAGAGGAGTCAAAAGAAGCATGAGGACAAAACTGATGTCTTCACTGTATCACTTCCTTTCTTCATCCTGTATACTAATTAAACTTTATTGGAAAAAGGTCTTTTCTGTAATACTGACAGGGAAGAGGTCTGTATGTGTGAGAAGTCCAGGTGCCAAATAAGCTCATGAAATACCAAAAGTGGTCCCCAAAGGCATTAAAAGTAAGAATTACAGGCTCCCAACAGAAATCTCAATACAATACAAAAACCCAAATCTCAAACCATAGGATTTCTGCATATTACTGACCACAGACATTTGCTTTTTCTTTTTAATGTTACATTTAACGTGCATTTTGCACAGTTTTGTGCTATGTGCTTTGTAAGTCAATTCCTATTCCATATTTATGGTACAATGACATAGCCTCAAAATAATACAAAGTATTAGAGTAATAAGACCACTTCTGGAATTTGCCACTTTGCCTTCCAATTGTTTTGGAATAACTTTATATTTCTAAAGAAGGGGTCAAAAGCCTGAGAGATACATGCACCTTGCTTCTAAAGGGGATTAAGACTGCAATTCCACCCCCTGCTCTGCCATAAGCATTATCCAATCTTCAAAGAAGCAGCAATATGAAACAGTCTGTTAATGCGGTATTTAAGCACACAAGAAAGTATCACCCACTGCATCTATAAACCAGTGCCCTGACACAAACTTGTCTGTAAGGTGTTTTCCACATGAACCTGGGGAAATCTCTGGTCTTCACAACAATGTTGCTCAGGTAAGTGTTTTTCACCTACTCTCCTGTCAATACATCACAGACTTCATAAAAAAAGTTTCAGAGAGAACCATGGCAAGATTCAGCCAGTTAACACAAGTAGGGTAAGAGTTCCACAGTAGTTTGGAGGTTTTTTTATTATTATTACTTTCTAGTTATCTGTAGGTAATATATGGGATTTAACAGATGCATCTGTCTCTCTTCAGGAAAAACAACAGGGGAAGCCAAGAAGAGAGAAAGTGGAACAACAATGGGCAGAGCTAGGGAAGAAATAGACATGAAATAAAGAGGTGAGGGAGTCAAGCAGCAGAAATCACATACTTGGATGAGGACAAGGAGTCAAGAGAGACAGCAGAAAAGAAAAAGCATATAGAGATCCTCCAGAGACCTCTATCCAGCCCTGTCACTGCCCTGACGTTCCACTGCGACGTGCCTTAGGAAAGCCAGCAGAGCAGCTCTGTCTCCAGAGCCCTGGCTGCTGACAACTTGCATTCAGGGGACAATTTCCAAGAGTCACCTCCCAGCATTCATCTACTACAAGATGAAACCCAGGGTGAACACCTTCCCCTGCACTGCCCCTGAGTTTGTGATAATGCCAGGACTGACCCAGGACTCAGAATTAATTAAAGAAGTGTGAAGTTCAGAGCTCCTGTGTGCATGTCTGGAATAACTAAAATACAAGATGCCACCTAAGTGAGAGAATTTTTTCCAAGTTTGACAAAAAGTAAAAAAAAAGGATACAGAGGAATAGTGCAGCTCAAAGGAGCAGAAAATACTGGAACTGCTTCCAGCTTCCACTGGTCTCTTATTTAAGAAATCAATATAGATAACAGAAAAGGTAGTGGAAACTAAAAACATAAATTACAGTCTTTTACTTAAAGCCATGTAAAATCTTTCTTGTTCATTCCAGGCCAGCAGCTTCAACACGGACATCTCCAGCAAAAATGCATTGCCAACAACACACGCACACAGATGAGAATTTCTACTTACATACTGAAAACCGTTAAAGAATCACACTCAGAAAGGAGTATGCAGAGCCTGCTATAAAATCCTATAAATAATACCTATAAAATATACCTATAAATAATACCTATAAAATAGGTATTATGCATTAGCAGATTCTTGTGACCAGACTTACAGAACCTCTAACAAATTTGGTCATAAAATGTTTCACTTCCACCAAACTGGTTCACTATTATCAGGGTGAAATAGGAGTAAGGTTTTATCACATTGAATTTTAAGAGCTGATTTCAGTGAATCAGGTATTAGCAAGAAATGATCCATCATAACTAACTTTAAAAATAACAAGACAGAAACAAGCAAAAGTAATCTTAATATGTTTTCCCTCACATGACTTCAGGCAGCCAGTCCTTTGACATCTACTTTATTTCACAAGTGTAAACACAGGCTGTGACATTGTATAAATAACTTCTGGTAATGGTTGACACATTCTGATTTCCATCCTGTTTGCATTGTCCAAGAGGTCTAATAAACACCCACAGCTGCAAAGTTTTATTGCCAGTTGATTTCTTTTCTAGACACACACCCTTGGTCTCCTTTTTTCTGAACAGTATGAAAAAGAAGGTAAACCATTCCTAAATCGAGGGAGAAAATGACTCAAGTTCCCTGTGCAGGAGTTGGCTCTATCAGGCTGTCTTGCAGCCAGCTTCCTGCTGAAAGGAATCCAACAACAAACAAGAATTTGAATGAACTTAGGTTGCAAAGGTTGGCACTGCTTGCATCAGAACAGCACTACTCAAAAAGCAGGAGCACAAAAGCTTCTTCCACACATTCTTTGAAGCCTTTGGACACCAAGCTTGTTGAGTGTGATCTGGACAACCTACAATCACTTCTATCTTTACGAAAAACTGCAAATTGGTTTTGGAATTGAGCCTTTCCTCTAAGGAGTATTTTGGAAGCCTGTTCAGAGAAATGATCTTCCTGCCAGTATTGAACTGGTAGCCTTCCATTCACATTTGGCCACCTTTCTGTGATGGTGTAAGTGTATCACATATGAAGCCTTGCATGACATTCAAACTGTGGTTGGTCTTCAGGGGTGTTCCAACATTTTAACTGAACTCCTAAGGCTGGAAGAGTGGACCTGAATCAGAATCAAAGGGAAAAAGCCTCTTCAAGCATGGAGTTTACATTAAAATGAGCTGTGTTTCGTTCTATTTTCTCTAACTACACTAACTTTCTCCACTTATTTAGACTTCATATTCAAACTGGTTATTGTCATACTGAAAGAAGACAATGTGCTGAAGAAAGTAAGTCTTAACTGCTCAAAAATTTTAAATAAAACTTTGCAATAACCAATGATCAAATTCTGCTGTTATGCTTTTAATCAGGAAAACATAGTGAATATTCTAAGAAGATAAAAAGTGCTCATTTGTTTCACTGCCTTCCTTAATAAAGGATCAGTTGTAGTTTTCAGAACACTGTTCACTTTCTATACATGAGGTTTACCATGTATAAAACACAACTAAATCTTTAAGGCAAAAACCCCCAAATAAACAAACAAAACCTGGCCTTAAATATTAGAAGTGAAGATAACACATATTAAGACATAGTTTCCAATCTGGTATTTGCTATCAGAAATTCTTCTGAGATCTTGACAATACCATAAGAGGTTAAGAAGCAAGATTTTTTTTTTCCTCACGCCATGATACTGTAACAAGTTCAAGTATAGGAGAGCTGAAGAATTACTGTGCCATGAAAACCTATTTCTCCCTTTCCTCTCATCTTCTTGTACTTGTGTTTTCTACCTTATAGTTGTTAACAATAGAGTGAGCTATTCCACTTCAACCCCTTCTACTACAGTCAGTGGGTAATACTGCTGTTCAGGTGAAGTAAACTGTTCAGTTATACAACATATAAAAGCTGAAGGGAAAAAAATAACCAACCAACAAACACAGCTTTAAAGGGCCATTATAAATTGAAGAGCAACAAACAGAGAGGAATCATAACTCACCGACCTCTATATCCAACACATTTAGTCTTAAAGCAAGAGCAGACAGAACACAGACAACCTGTGTGCCAAGAAGGGCTTTTGATCTCGTATGCTGCCAGTCACACTATGCAAACAGGACTCTTCCCTAACCTGCCAGTCCACAGTCTGGAAGGAACTCTGCTCATCTGCAACTGTATCATCTGCAGATTTAATAACCAATTTAAGATTCATTTGGTTCAGGAGACCAAGCTGTCACTGCATTAAGGAAGTCAAGTGTGTGTTTGTTTTTATGAAACCATGAGATCATCAACAGTTAGAACCACAGCTCATTATATGATGAAAAAGGGTCTTCAAAGTGGTAATAAAGTTTTATCTATTTTCAAACACATCTTTTTTAAGTCACAAGCACTATTAACTCAGCAAGGTGTCCAAAAACAAAGCTGGGCTCTTCCCATCTCACATAATGCACTGAAGAAATAAATATCCATTAGACTAATTCATATCTCTGGAAACTAATCTGCAAATTAAGTCCTTCAGTATCTGTCCATCTTCTCTATAATTTATAGTTACAGCTGTTTACGGAGTTATATTCAGTGGCCTTATTGTAATCAGGATAATGTAGAATTGAACAATAATCCAGGCCCATCCCATCCCATCCCAGGGTTGGCTTGTGCACTGTTACTTAAATGAAAGTTAAAGTTGCAGATCCGTTTTGTAAAAAGAGGACTGAACTTCTGATTAATGTACTTCAAATCATGAAAACTAATACATACCTTCTGGTGGTTCATCGTGAAGGTATGATGGGACTTCCTGTTGATTTTTGTCCATTTGATTCATTATTGCCTAAAAAAAGAAATTCACATATGCTACACATCTTTTCTGGCAAAGCATAAATGTAATCCACGAGTCCTAAATTCAAGTAGTTTTAAGTTCCACAGAAAATGAACTTCTTTTTCATTACTCGGTGAGCAAGCAGCTCCTGTCAAACTGCTGCCCTTTTTATTATCAGACTGTGCTTTTGCACTCTTCAAGCAGATTCACTCCTTGAAAAAGGAGCCCTCCACCATGTCAGCAGGCTTGGTGAGAGCTGCCTCCCCATACTAAGTGCATCTGAGACATAAAAAGCCATCAAGAAATCAACCAGTACAAAAACAAACCAGCCAGGGCCATACAACACCTTATGTTTAGGTACTGAAAATGAAGAGCTGAGTGATGATAGAGGTGGTGGACACCAGAGAAATAACAGCAGCATGCCTGTAAGATCTGCTGCTATCTGGAAAGCAATAGTTTAAAGAAACAAGTCCTTGCAGCATAATTTGTACAGATGCCATCAAAACAAGATGGAAGAATAGCAATGGAAACACATGATCTTGTCACAGTACTGTGTAAACTGTGTGTGATCGCAGCAGAACTACAGTTCTAACTCTACACAAAAACTTTCAAATGAAAACATTTCAGAAAAGATTTCTTTACACCAAAAGCTGTTTCCTAGAGCATTTCTAGCGCAGCAGTTCCTGAGAGTGAGGGGAAGCACAGGAGAAAGCTCAAATCAGCAGCTCTG
This sequence comes from Sakesphorus luctuosus, assembly GCA_013396695.1. Lineage (NCBI taxonomy): Eukaryota > Metazoa > Chordata > Aves > Passeriformes > Thamnophilidae > Sakesphorus > Sakesphorus luctuosus. Next base: position 597,606 of record VWZD01002838.1, read on the forward strand.
CTTACTGAGTTTGCCCTCTGGAGGGGAAGAAAGCAATATCTAGTACAGGTTTCCCTCCTGCTTTCCTCCCCCACCAAAGTATGTCTTGGTATCAAGTCCTGTCTCCTCTCCTGAGCTCTCCTGCTAATTGCTTTACTGCCTCAGCAGGCATCAAGGTCAGAAAAAGGAAAAACAAGTTGCATTATACCAGACATAATCCTTCTGTCTTCCTGATGTTTTAGTTCCCTTCTCCCTGCACAAGTCTTTAAATCACTTCATTTCTTCCAAGAGTCAACAATCACCACAAAAATAATTCCAGCCTCTCTTGCTGTTCCCAGAGCCTTCTGTACCTTCTCTGGGTGAGAAAGCAGTGGCAAGGATCTGAAGAAGGAATGAATAGGCAGAAGCAGATGGGAAAACTTACCTGGAAAACAACAGCTAAAACTCTCACAGTATAGTTATGAAGTCAAAATATCATGGTAAAACTGGCACCCCCATGCTAAATCATAGATCTTTGGATGAGGAGCAAGCCCAAAGTGATTATTAAAGAGTCCCCACCATCAGCACTAAGAGCATCAATTCAAAACTTGGAAAACATGAGTACCTTTACACCAGTAGCTGAACAGGAAAGCAAGCAAAAATACCACAGCAACGGCCAGTTTGAAGGAAATGCTGAACAAGTGCCACTCAAAAGCTAGAAATGCAGACATGGAAACTAAGAAATAGGAAAATAACATAGAATGTCCCATTCTTGTGGAAGTGATCCACAAGAATGACTGAAGCCCAACTCCTGGCCCTGCACAGGACAGTCCCAAGGGTCACATCGTGTGCCTGAGAGTGTTGTCCAAACACTTCTCAAACTCTGTCAGGCTTCATAGTGTGACCACTTCCCTGGGGAGCCTGTTCCAGTACTCTGGGTAAACTTTTTCCTAACATCCACCCTAACTCTCTTCAGACACAGCTTCATGCCATTCCTTTGGGTCTTGCCACTGGTGACCAGAGAGAAGAGATCAGTGCCTGCCTCTCCTCTTCCCCTCATGAGGAAGTTGTAGAGTAGCAACACATTAAGTTGGAAGATTAAACACATGAAACAAAAATATAAAGTACTATAAGAAAGACAAGACAGATGCTGTAAGAAAGTGATAGCCTTGATATTATTAGATCAAAATATCTGTACCAAGATGAAGCAACTATGTTCCTACTTAACATGTGGCCATTTTGGTCATTAAGATTCAGAATAGAGTAAGTCTTACTTCAAACAAAGGAATGAAAAAGTGACCAAAAGAGTTTTAAAGCAGACACAGGGGAGACCAATGAGTAGAGCCAGAAATAAATTATTTTTTATGAAGAACAACCTCCACTAATATATTTGTATCTAGCCAGCATGTAACTCCTAAAAGAATCCAGAAGAAATTGCTTGTTTAAGTTTTCAGAATGTTTCTGTCAAAAATTTCACAAAAGTTATTTAATCTTATGGGGACAGAGAAAACACTGTCAGGGATTAGTAACAGTTTTAGAGGAGAGTTGGAGTAAGCAACCAGTTTTGGGCATGTCTGGAATACCAGCAAGCATTACAAGGCTATACACAAAGTTTAGTATCTTCTGCTCTTAAGGCGGCATTGGATACAGCAGCACTGATGGAGGATACGGCCCAGATGAAGCCACAAGAATCTGTTGTACAAAGCATCATACAAGTATTTAAGTAAGACCAGACCTGTTCACTGAAGAGTTAAAGACTGGCAGACAAGACAGGTAAAAGATGCTTTCATAACTCTCCATAATTTAGTCAGACAGACAGATTTGCTTTCAGTTCCTGCAAAGCTAAATGAGTAAAGTGATGTATTGGCAGGGGAATTTCACAGCAGAGTTTCAAGGATAGCTATAGAATATTTTGTATAGTGGGGGAAAAAAAAACCAAGAGGCAGCACATATAAAACCACAGCAGTACATAAAAAGTGGTAAGATTAGTTATTCTCCCCCCTGTTACCTTCCCTAGAACCTCAAGATTACTTAATTCTTGACCCCAAGCTTTTTTTTAGAAGTTAGAGAGGAATATTACATAATATATCACTCACATGTAATGATTTAACAATTGCAACAGAAATACTTAACTCTCAACTACACAGACCACAGTGGTCTATCTTCTACAGCACAGGCACTGGTAACCTGCTGCTATCAGACCCCAGAAGCCAATGGAGAACTACAGGCTTGAGAAGAGCAGCCAAGAGAAGTAAGTCACTCTTGGTAGGACTGGATTTGTTCTACACAGAAGGGAGCCTGCAGGGGTTTGCAGATCAGAAATTCAAAAACTACTGCATGATGAGTGGTTCTACAGGTGCCAGGAGATGGTTGGACTGGATGATCTTGAAGGTCTCTTCCAACTTTGATGACTCTATGATGCTGCAAGAGCTGTGCCCAACCAGCCTGTACTAGGTTTTACTCACTGTTCTCCTACACATCAGTGCAAGTGGAAACATCATCACATCACTGTCAGAAAAGTCCTTTTGCTTTTCTGTAGAAGCTCTCCAGTGAACCACAGAATCAAAGACCAAGATCCAGCCAAGGATTTCTGCAGGAAATACTCCTATATCTAGGTTACAGTCTGTGTCATGCATCCTTGTATCCAATTTAACATGTCAGGAGACTTAAAAGACTCTGAAAAGTGATGCAAAAATCCTCTGTGCTAAACAGGGTACATATCTGGTGAACAGGAAATATGACGTACATATGAAGCATGTTTTACACCTGGCTCCCTTCCAAAGATTTAAGGTATTTCCACTGACTGGAGGTCAAAGGCCTGCAATAACTGCTTAGTGGCAGATTACCTCATTCAGTCTTCAGGCAAAGAGTGCAGGAATATATTCTTTTTTCTGCAAAAATTGGAGGTAGAAAAGCAGAAACAACTCACTGTATTTTACAATACCATCAAGGTGAAAGCACTCACCTACAAATGCCTCCTGTGTCCGCCAAGATCCAGTCTCGTATGTCCCACTTCACATCAGAGTCCCCTGGTCACAGGGGGACTGCAGTGTATCCTAAGGGAGGTTCCTGTTGGCGCTTCCTGCTGGAGATGCACAGCCACAAAGAAAATTCATGATCTTCATGAAGCCTGGCAGAACTCATACAGACATTCATGAAACTGATATCTAGTCTATCAATGGCACACTTCAGTTTCCTTTTTCACCTGCATTTTCTCATGTTAAATGGAACCAAAGCAAAACTCATGAGACCCAACAGAGATTACAACTCAGCTAACACCTAAGGTACTGATCTGGAAGTGCAACTGTAAGACTTTTGTGCAGAGAGTGACGTCTTTCAGGCACACTATTGGTTAAGAAACTTTGGAAACTTGGAAGCTGCAGATTCAAAGTCCCCCACAGGCACCGAACCATTAGTCACAACGATCACCAGTATTGCAAGCGTATGCAACAAGGCAAAGATCTATCAGAAACCTGAACTTTGAAACTTCTCTGATACATTTTTCAGAATCTTCTAAGTATACTGAGACTCGCCAAAATAAAGGAAAAAAAGAAAGCAAGCAAAGAGATTTTTCTCTAGCATTTTCATCCAGTCATGCCAAATTCACAGTGACTTGTGTCACAGGTGAAAAGCTTCTAGCTTAATTTAACATCTGCATTAAATCATCACATGGAATGTGGTATGATCTTCGTGAAGCCTGGCAGAACTCATACAGACATTCATGAAATAGATATCTAGTCTATCAATGGCAGACTTCAGTTTTCTTTTTCACCTGTATTTTCTCATGTTAAAGGGAACCAAACATAGATCTTAAAAGAGATTTCAAACAGGGATAAATGTAAACTATTTTGGAGTTTTTCCCCCTGTGTACTTAGGAGAGTGCTAGTCATTCAAGAGATAAGGGATAACTTCTCATCCTCACATTAAAATAAATTAAAATCCTCATTTAAAAGAAACAAAAAACCCAGAAGTCACTCTTTCAATTGATTTGAAACACTTTCATAGTGTCAGAATACAAAATACACAGAAAGCTTAAATATTTCACAGTGTTGTTAAAAAAATAAATTGCTTTCAATAGGATTTTTAATTCAAGAGCTATTTATAACACTAACAGTGTTACAAGACCCTAAATGTAAGTGACAGGAAACTCTAGAGGTAGTTGCACAGCCACACATTCACAGAAAAGCGGATTAATATAAAACTTACCAAATATATTCCTTTGGGAAGATTTCTAGTTAGCTCTTTGCACAGAAGTATTCTGCACACACCTATGAGAAAGGCAGAAGGTTAATGACATCTGATGGAACAGCGTTACTGCCACGTACCTACCACGGGTATACGGTGGGAATCACATCCAAATCCCCACAGTTAGGAAGAAACACACTTGGCCTTAAGATGCCAACATTTTATGAGATTTATCTCACCAAAACACTGACGCCCTCTGTGTTCTTGGGCAATGGAGATACTCTTACTTGTTCCACGTGCTGTCGTGAGGATTGCTATGAATCATGCTAATCCATGTTAAGACACAACAGCTCCTTAATGAGTCTGCAGTTTTCGGACGGCAATTTGTAAAGGTTTTAGCCTTCCACTGAGAAATGGGCTCTAATAATTACAGACACGTGTGCAACTACAGGTTTCTCAGACGACACTCTCGATGTCTTTCCGACTTTACAGACAAAACGCCCTACTGTCTCAGCACAGTAAACGTGGCCCAGCCAGCAGCCAATGAAAACGTGTTTCAATGCCACTACTCAGATACTTGCAGGCAGCAACGAAACTACCTAAGGATGGGGCTAATTTCAGCTGGCAGCATCACACTGCTCCAGATGGCTGCAGCAGCAGCAGCACTGTCCTGGAACTATTCACCTGATAGAACTGCAAACAAACTGATCGTCTTAGTCCACCACAACAAAAAGTTATCTCCCTTCTGTCCACCAGCTATGCAGTTAGAAAGCTTGGCTACAGAGCTGATGGAAAAAACCCAACCCTTGCCACATGCACAGCTCTCCTTCCCCTCTTTCAGTACCTGCAGCAGATTTATGAATGAACCTGATGCATGTCACATACATGGGAAAAAATATTTTCGGGGATTATATTTGAAGCAATACATTATTGAAAGAGCAACAGTGCTCTACTCTACAAATTAAACAAGAAAACAGGCATGAAGACAAAAAAGGTAAACCCACCCATGGCTGCTCTTCAGGGTACTGCTTCAAGCTGCACAAACAACCCCTTACTATCAGCTTCCCTGCTTAACACCTCAGACTGGAGCCTGTGACGTGTTACAGGTATCTATGCTCTGTGCTGTTGTAGTTCCTTCAGTCGTAACCCTCACAGCACAGCTGACATGAAAATGTGGTTTTCAGTTTGGTAATGCAAGGGAGAGAGTTGACTGAGCAGAATTCTGCAAGAAGAAAGAGTCAATGCTACCAACACTAAAGTGTAAAAACAAATCCAGGCATGTAGAAAGCATGTAGCTAAAAACCAAGAGCATAGTTAGCATTTCAACAAGCCTTCTGTTTAAAAGCCAGGTTTTAAAATTCAAATTTACATATACAGCAGGACTGGCTTGGAAGTGAGCATGCCCAATTCAGAGGGAAAAAAGACTACAGTTTTCAGGGAAAGACTACAAAGAGTCAATCAGAAGTTTCCAGGTGTGAACTACAGCTTAATTCTGAGGCTACAACAGGATGGGCTACAACCTCGCTCTCAGGGATACCAAGTTTATCATAAGAAATGTACATAATGGGCTTGCAGTATGCAGGGTTCAGTACACAGCTGAGGAGGTAATACAACATAGCTCTATTAAAAAACACACACCACAACTAAAAGCAAAAAGCGATATATCTCCTACAAAAAACACCACAACTCAGACTGGGATGCTACCACATCATATTTTTCCATCACTCTCAACTAAAATATAGACCAGGCTCCAGAAGAGGCTCTAGGGAACACCTGATGTTGGCAATCAAGTTTTCTCCGAGGCAGCGATTCACAAGATATAAATCCAAAAGCGGCAGAACCAGAATTCCACTTTTCTAGTCCTCTAAAACTGTTTTCTAGAAATTAAATGGCAAATTCCAGTAAGGTACAAGGCACAGTTTCAGAAATACAATGAAAACTCTTTTTTTATTAGTCCTGCCATCCTCTGCCTCCTACTAGCTCAGTTTTCAGAAGCAGAGCCTTCCCCATTTCCTATAACACTTTCCCAATGCCTGAGCCCCACATCCATCTCAGATCTCCTTTTCCACAAGACCCTCAATGACAAAACGTGACACTACCCAACAGCCAGAGTGATAAAGCAGCCCCTGAACCTCCTTGCCACCCCTGTTAATGAAATAAAGAATTTTTCCCTGGCATCCACCACCTATTTGTTGGCTCCTGCCTCACACTTAGACCTGGTCACTTGCTGAACAAGGACCACTTCTTCTTTTGTGCTTTTGTAACACAGTCCATTTCTACACTGAGGAGGCAACACTAACTTTACTGAATATTTAACCACAGTTCAAACAGAAAGATTTATAAAAAGTGCTGGATAATATTTACTGAGCATTCTTAAAATTGATGGGCATAGAAACCAGTACTTACATACCAAATTAACCCATCTTGTGTGCAGCCTTCCAATGACACAGAGCCTTGCTGCCTGAAGCAACGCAGTGGACACATTGAAGCAGGTTACCTGCCCTTGCTATTTATCGTCTTATGGAACGACATCCTGATTTAGAGTTCTCATTTTCAGCTCGACTGAACGAGCAGAAGGAAGCACTTAATCGCATCCGCAGAGGTTGCCTCTGCACTTCACACAATGACCAGAACCAGTTGTATGGCTAAAATAACTTGCCTTTTATTTCCAGGCCACAGCACATAAGCGCCTGGACTGGGTGAATGTGGGAAACTAGGCTGGTCCCAAACAGTTCGCAAAAAACCCTCTTCAGATCCTACTCCATCGAGCCGGACTTGGGAGAGGCATGGACGAAACAAAGGGCAGGTTACTATAGCAAACATCTGAAGACCGCAAAGTTTAACCCGAAACAAAGCTTTTCCCGGCTCCGAGAAGTTCACAGAGTAGAACAACCCCATCCAGCAGGCAGAGCAAGGCGAGCTCGGCTCCCTGCGCTGCCCTCCCAGGTGTGGGGGCCCCTGGGCCATGGGCGCCGGGCCGGGGAGCGGCAGCTGCAGGCACAGCCCACCCCGCCGCCGGTCCCGCACCCGAGGAGCCCCCACAGCTGCCGAAGCCCCGCAGCCC
>VWZD01002838.1:605138-668506 GCA_013396695.1 Sakesphorus luctuosus
CCCTGCCCGCCCCGGCGTTGCCGCGCCCTCCGCCTGTACCTCCGGCTGCCCCTCCGCCGCCGCACGGCCCCGGCGCGACCCTCGAGCTCCCACAGGCCGGGGGACACGCTCCCCCCGCGGGGAACGGGGCAGCTCCCGCAGAGGGTCCTGCAGCGCCGGGGCACCGAGCCGAAGTGAGGGGCAGAGGAGAGGAGAGGGAGGGGAGCGATGACGGCGCTGCCGTGGCTGAGCGAGATGCTGCGGGGTGCGGGACGGTGGTTTGCGGCGCTCGGCACGGCTGGGGAGCGCCTCGGACCGCAGTCGGGGTGAATAGATGCGCCCCTGGGGCGCCCTGGCCACGCTGTTGGCAGGACGGGGAGGCTGCAGCAGCTCCTGCAGCACGGAGCAAGTCTGCCCAGTGCCAGCGGCGCCATGTGCAGCCACGACGCTAATCCCAAAGATCTGCGTGTGTGTTAAGCAATATTTACGCCGCACCCTTTATCCCAGCTATTACTTGAGTGAGGAGAGCTCCTCACATGCAACCTGTAGGGAATAAATTTGCGGTCATCATGGTTTAAGGGCATGGCTTTTTTAACTACCAGTGAGAGTAAAAGGGGAAAGACAAATCTTCTGGTGCTCGTCTCCTTCTTTGGGACCTCTCTATGTACATGTCTAAGGATTTCTGGGGATGAACAGTGACTCTGAAGTTTGTTAGACAAGGAAGTGCCAGGGGAGAGGGGAAAGTCGCAGGTACTTTGAATATGAGTTTAGAAACAGAACTCAGCAACACAGGAATACTAAATACCGTACAAAATGCTTCACAAGTTTAAAGCAGTTATATAGGCAAAATACCACTTCTTCCTCCTTTGTGCATCAGTGTGACCCGTAAGAGCAATGCTGCATGGGCTCAGAAGGTTTGCTGGCAACAGACTTGGAGTTCCTGAGCTGTTGTACAAACACCAGCCATATTATTTGGTTTGGGTCTGACCAGGTGAAAGCATCAATGTGGGAGAATCCAAAGGAGAAAACAAGGCTGATGACTGTTAGGGGAGCACCCCTTGGGTTCTTTCAGGACAGGGGAGACAATAATATGAATGAATTAGCCATATTCTTTGGAAATACTACACAGCTCAAAGGAGTTCTGCTCTTGGATCTTGATTTCCATCCAGGAGAATGAGTCAGTGACTCTCTGAACTCAGTGTTTACAAAGCATGTTTACTATTTAGTGTCTGCCTGCCTGGTACTAACAGCCCACACCTGTGACTGTTGCTGCTAATCATCCCTGACCCTAAGGCCTGGCCATACACAGTGTTCTCTTTACATGCAGTGCTCTACTTCAAATGCAGGGCCTGTAGCTTCCAGTGGCAACAGAAAGATTTGCTGCTTGAATATTTTTTCTGTAACAATCACCCATAAACTTTACACCATGAGGTATCAAAGAATGTTTTGCCTCCTAGTAACAGAGTGAAAGGCATTGCAGAGATTAAAATCTCTTCAATCTCTGAAAGACTTAGGATGACACAGAAGGACTTGAGTCCTCAAGTGTTTTGCTGAGCTGGCAGAAAGAGCCAACTTCCTCCTAAAACCACAGCAGAGGAGTTTCACTGACAGGTGTCACAGCTGAAATAACCTGAGCCAGACACCTCTGCAAACAACAGAAAGCAAATGAACATTGTCCCTGGACTTTGCTAAAGCAGCACTGAAGCTGAGGAAAAGGTTTTGGTTGTGGAGATGTCATTGTTGTGACTATTTTTAGTCTCATTTAATTTTTCATTCATTGAACATTTTATAAATAGTCTCAAAGATGGCCTGATGTTGGTATATTCAGTAAAGACTTCTTTAGTATTATTTAATCTTTCTGAGAAATAAATAACATTCTTTCACTGCAAACCTTCTTAACAATTTTTGAGTGGAAAAAATACAACATTCTGTCTTCCCCTGTGAAGGAGTGGTTCCTTTATTTAGATTACAGGGTTTTGGATTTGGTCTGTGAATGCACTGTAATTATAGACGCAGAAAATAATTGAAGTACAGACAAAATACATACATTTCATACTCTGTGACGAGGATTGTGGTTGCTTCTACTGTTGCAGCCTCTGTGGGGAACTGCAGCCAGAGCTGGAGCTTTATTGTATTGGATTCAACGTAGAGCTAGGAAAAAGAGCCCTGAAAAAAGTCCTTCTCTCTCAGTGCAGAACTTAATTTGAAATGGGAGGAGTGTCTGCTGGACTCCTAGGCCTTGCAGTGCCATTTTCCTATTGTAAGTAGCCGTTGTGAAGAGTCAAAGCTGGGGGGAAGAGCATGAGTCTGGTGAAGTCTAAAGGCATGTGAGTGGACAGCAAACTCCAGCTGAACAGTTTGCTCAACAGGAGACCTGCTGAATAAGGAAGGCAAGGAGAAAGCTTGTGAGATACTGCATGTGCTGTTTTATTTGATCCATTCCTAGAGATTATGAAGTGGAGCAGCCAAGGCCAGAGATGGACCTTATGGGGTGCCCTTTTCTAACTTGTGTGCTGTGGATGTGAATACGTCCCCATCATAGATCCATTCCGATGGTGTAATGGAGAGATGTTAGGCAAGGACTGTGCTTTTGTAAATTAGAAATATAAATCTAGCTTGGGGCTTAAAAATGGATTTCTTTAGTAGATAACCTAGGTTAAAATGTGCTGGAAGGAAGGAGGGAAGAAAAGAAGGGAGGGAGATAAATGTCTGACATTAGTTGGTAGTGAGTCCGCTGGCTGATGTTACTGCTAACAAAAACCAGACTGGAATGTAAGAGCAGGATACCCTTCTCACATATATATAATGTTTTCATTGCATATGAAGAGACATTCTTGATTAAGCATGATGCCTTGCCTGCAGATGCATCTTGTCTCATAGAAAATGAAACTGTCTGTCTGGTAGGAGTACTGGGTGTCTGTAGCATGCAAGGGAAGAAACGTGGAGACTTGATTTGATTGCGCAACATTTTGGTTGAGGGGTCAGAAAGTAACAGGTTAAGCATACTACTGAAGTACCACGGCAGTGCCAGGTACCGACAGAAAAGCCAGACTATCCTCCTTCCTTTTTGCAAGACAGCTGACTGCAGAGCTATACCAAAAGCAATTGGGAATAAGCAAGAACAAATTTTAAGTCTTAGTCTGTTAAGTGCTTGGAGGTATCGTTTTTTTGTTACATGTGCACACACAAGTTCAAGCCATTATCACAATCTAATTATATACTTAAAAAATTATCAAGAACCATGGTTTTGCAGATTGCATTCAGCTCATTACTGAGCCATTAAGAAACTGATTCCAGCAGAAGGACTATTAATGAGCTTGTTTAAAGTAGTGTGTGCTTTGCAATTACTTGGCGCTCTGCCTCAGTTTAATTAAGATTTTAAATTTACATACTACTACTCAACCATATGTTGCCCTAGTGTTTACAAAGGTGAATAGATTCTATTGTCCACATTTTATAGGTCAGGCCAGGGTGTCATTTTGGGGTCAAGGGACAAGACTAAAGCCACCCGTCCCCTGAAGCAGTCTGGTTCTGTTGCTCAACCTGCAGGGTGGCATTTCTTCTGTACAGCTGAGAAAATGATTGGGTAGACACTGACAAACCTGGAACAAAATAATCACAATAATATTGTTTAGTAGAACTATAGTACCTGGTTTAATGTATTAATTGAAATTTTCAAAGACCACAGAAAACTTCCTATCTATAGAAGTGCAGTGGCCAATAAAAGAACTTACCACTGACAGGAAAATAATCAAAATAATTGAAATGGTTTCTCAGAGTATTAAAAAAAGAAAGAAAAAAAATCACATAATAAGAAAGGCTATTGTTCCTCCTAACACACTGTCTTTGTATTATCAGCAATTATTTGATGTTCTAATCTTGCAAGTCTTATGAATATGAGCAGTCATGAGTAGCATGAGGAAAGTTTGCTGAAACAAATGAGCCTGGAAAGGTCAGATCCCTGCCTTGAATAAATAGGTATAGATGATAGTGTTTCTGTTTAATCTAGGTGTGGTATGCTGCATAGAAGTGCAGCAACTCTTTCGTGACACTTTGTTTTTTCATCAATTTTTAAATAAAATGTCCTTCTTGTTGTTTCTGAGCTGTGTGCTCTACTTACTAGTGTGTTTTTGTATGTTTTTTTCCCTCTATTTTATGAAGGTGGAAGGCTGAGTGAGATAAGAGTTGGATGTGTCCATCCACTTTCATAGTGTCTAAGCTCTGCAGAAAATTGTTGGCATGGGAAACTTCCCAAGAGGTTGACATTTAAAATAACACACTGTGCTAAACATGAAGTCACTCCTCAAGTCTATCTCTACCATGCCCCCATTTTTGTTGTGAAATAAAACATAACCTGATTTACAGACCTACACAGCAAGAAGTCCTTCCATGTTTTTGAGGTTACAAACAAAGCAGACACTGAGCACCTCTTACCTTGCTTTTCTCTCCTGAAAAGTCTCTGCAGAGCTGGGTACCTGCCTTCCACCAGTTTAATTAGACATTCAACTCTCTGCTCTGCTTCCTTGTGCTTCCCAGTGGACTGATGAGACACACAAGTATTTGAAAGGTCAGGCAGAGGTCTCCAGACTTTGTTACAGGTTAATTATCAGATTATAGATAAGCAAGTGGTCTCAGGTATTCTTGGTACCCTCTAGAGGTGACAGCATGACAATAAACCACTCCATGATCTGTCTTAAGGTCTAGTACATGGTCTGATGATTGCTAGCTCTTAATCAGGAGAGCCAACAGCTTGCCCTTGTTCCCAAGTTGTGCCTACCACAGTAGTGACACACCAGAGACTCTTTTTGCTGTTATGGTTTCTATTCCTACAAATGAAAAGACAATATGAAACAGAGTTGTAAAATGGTTATGGGAAAACTCACAAAAAGTACTTTCACGTCACTTATGAGCAAGTCACCTACTTTAAATAAGAAGTAAGATCCTATTGACACGGCTAAGGAGTGAATTCTTGGTGACCCTCCAGCTTTCTGATGTTGTGCCTGATCTCTGCTTAATCACTCCACACTTGCAGTTAGCATTTTGAGTGGATAAAAGGAACATTTCAAAAGTAAAGGAAACCACGTGGTTTCACAAACTCTGGATTCAACCTCTGAATATTGTCAAATACAATCCTGTGTACAACTGGATCTAGATTCTGCACAATGGTTTTGTACACTTCTCTACGTGAAGTATACTTTCCTTTTTTCTCCTAATTTTTAAATCAAACCCTCTACGTCCTCTAAGTGCTTTTTCTATTAAAGAAAAAGAATAAAAATAATAACAGTGATGATAAGAATAATGATGGTATAATTAAGTACTTGCATTTTAAAGCACTAACTCAGTCCTGTAATGCAGTTAACAGTCTGTAGAAGACACAGAACACCTTTTTTAACAGAATTGATGTGATTGCTGTCCTTGCACAGGACATGCCAGTACAATTCTCTGAAATCTTGTGGAGTAAACAGGCTGGGGGGGTGTGTGGTCAGCCTGAACACACACAGTGGGAGGTGCAGCTTTGCCAGGTCCTGCCATGGGTGATTTGGAAATTCTTGCTCTGCTGCCAGGAAGAGGAGTGGGAGGGTGGAAACACAACTGTAGGCTTGGGGTTACAAGGACTTACAGAGTTTTTATCCGCCATGCAGTGCACTCAGTGACTTTGCAGTTCTGCAATCCTTTTCCCTTCATTAGTCATATCTCTTCATTGACCCATCATTAACCACTTCCCATCATTAGCTGCACTGTTGGCTCTGACCCTGTTTCAGAGTTCAGGCACTAAATAATGTCAGCCTTCTCAGCTTGCTTGGCTTTGGGTCATTCTGAGCAACATGAAGTACCTAGATTAAATAACAAAAAGAGAAGACATCTTTCTGAGAAGAACCGTGGAATGGGTAAAGCCTCACAAGAATGGATCATTCTTGGAAAAAATACGGTGTATCACATTCATTGTGCATTATGGGGAGTATGAGGGAGACGGTGCTGTTCCTTCATGCATAGACCCAAGACAATTAATCAAACATGTACAAAGGAATGTTCTGACTACTCATTGATTATGAAATGTCCATATGATAATTTTGATTATAAATGGCAAACTTACTCTTTAAATTCACCACAATATTTCCAAACAAAATCACGCTAATCAGTCCCATTTCTATATAGATGAAATCACACACCCTGGTCACACACCTTCCCCAAGAGGAAGTTCCCATGTGAACTGTTCCATCCATGCTGGCATCTTACAGTGTCTGGAGCAATGCTATGGAGAGAGAGAATGAGTTGCCTGTGAATCTTAACAGCTCAGGAGCCAGAAGGCATGCAAGAGAAAGCTAAACCCACTTGACATTTTGTATTTTTCAGTTCCTGTGAGTTTGGAGGTCTGTGTCAAATTTGGATAGGTTGTGCCTAGCACTGCTGCAATAAAGGGCATTCCAGCTGTGGTCTAGTGTTTCCTCAAAGACTTGGAAGTTTAAGCTGGGAAGTCCCTAGTCAGCAGCTGCTTCTCTGGTTTAATCTAACAGTAAAAGAAATGAGAGGTAACAGTAAAAGAAATGAGAGGAGCTGTTGGGTCTATCTCTTGTCAGCTTTTCTGCCAGACATAAGCAGTGCAGGAGGAGCAGGGCCCGTGCTCAGCTAGCTGAGCCAAAACCCAGGGCTGAGCCAAAGAACCATTCTCCCCACCTGGACTCTGAGATCCACCCAGGAGAAAGTGAGAACTCAGTTTTTATATCCTGATTTTTTGTCCAATCACAATAAAGTTAGATGTGTTACAGGTCTCTGCCAGCAGTAACATAAGGCATGGGCTTGACTGTATTCAGGAAGAGATTGCCTTGTAGCATCATATGCCAGGCTAAACTACCAGTTTCTGTAGGAGTGTCCTGAGAAGATAGGCCTTAAAGTACCCATGAGATATTTCTAAAATTCATAATGATTTGACTCTTGCAAATCACTGTACTCTAGTCTGCTTCAATTTAAAAATACAATTTTTTTTCCTGTTCTTTGTGCTTTGAACCCCAAGAAGTTCACAGAGGCCATGAGCTCCTGTAGAGGTGTGGGTTGGGATGCTCTATGTTTCACTCATAGGCCCTCCTAGGCAGTTCATTCTCCCAAGACTCCCTTCCAGAACAAGCCTGATTTTTGGCCTTAAAAGGAAAGCTGGTTATGAGCCCAGAGAGAGGAAATCACTCCAACTACACCTGGCTTTGCTGGGAGAGCGCTTTCCATGCAGCATTTCATGTAAAAACCCCCAAAACTAAAACAACAAAACAACAGTCTAATGGGTATAAATTTACCTGAGGATTAGTATATCTAGACATGATACTCACCAACGCTGCAAGAACAGATGCCTTTTTATTCCTAACGTAACTAAGCCTTAATGACATAAAACATTACACAAACATGATGCTCAAGCACAGAAATACCCATTAAAGGAGGGCTTATATAATCGCAATTTAATTCTTCTATTGACGTGCGTTTAGACATGGAATAACGGGACTGGTTCATGCCGACCCGGAAAACGAGATCTCACCCTCCATATCCATCTTCAGGCTGGATGGAGGGTCATGTCTTTTAGTGCCAGCAGATGGCATCCACACACTTCGGGATTCCCTGCTCCACACTTCCCATTGCAGCATCTTCCTCATCATTAGAGGAGACTGAGTCCCTCACCTGAGAATATCTCCCAAATTGGAAAAGAACTTTGTTTATACAAGGGTAGGAGTATTTCCTGTACATTGTCCAACACGATAAATTATTGGACTGTGAGGATTATCCCAGAGATTAAAACTGAAGTTAGATTTCACAGAAATTAACTACTGCATACAATCTGTAATTCCCAAAACAATGCGATGAAAGTTGGGAGGTTTTCAAACAGTTGATGTCTCTTTCCTATGAACTTTTCAAAGCTGTTTAATTATTCTGAGTTCTTTGCACTGAGCAGAGTATACACATTGTCTAGAAATCTAAAGATTTCACAAACTGAATAATTGCTGAATTTATTGAGGATTACCATAGACAGTTTGCTTGGAGGAAAATAGCACCAAAGTGCATTAGAAGTAGTTTTTCAAGAGTGAATGTGAGACCAGAAAGACACTACTATGTTCCCAGTCTTTCGAGGTTCACAGGAAACAGTAGGAAATAGCTGAGGTTTGACTGTCCAGTCATTTCAGCTTGCACAGCAATGAATCTCAACAGAAGGAAATAAATATTCAAACAATTCTGACATGAAAAGGACTGCTGATAACATACTAGAAAGCAAAATTATTGATGAGCCTCACAGAAATCAACCAAACCGATACCAAAGGACAAACTGAGTATTTGAGACACTCATAAATGTAGTATGAGCATACGTTACTTCTGCCCTCTGTATATCTTCTAAAGAACACAGTAATGGGGGAGACCTAAGTTCTGCAGTAATATTGGACCTAAATTATTCCTAATCTCTTTTGTAGGGAAGATTTTCTTAACTTTAGCGAGTTCAAGATTACTCTTTATGTGAGCACAGCACACAGATTCAAATGCCAAGCTGGAAGAAGAGAAAAGCTCCCTCAAACTTGCCAAAGACATGTATTGGCAAACCCAGCGTTACTGCAAAAGCTCCAAGTGGAAAACCTGTGATGGAACTGAAACTGGACAGTGCAATTCTTGTGTCTAGAGCTAGATGGCTGCAATGATACATGAAGAATGTCCAGATTTGCTAATCCATTGCGGATGCTACTTTTGTTTTGTATTTTGCTTCATGTAAAACAATCTTTTTTGTCTCTATTTTCTTGACATTTTTATTATGTACAAATTCCATCTACTTTTGTCATCTGATTCTTCTAAATAAAGTTAATCAGCTTTAAGATTTGCATCAAATGATTTTGAGCAATGACAATCTTAAGCCAAGATTACTTCATTTTTGAGTAAAATGATCAGTCTATGTTTCTTCTACACAGCTGATGCTTCAACTACAAAGAGCGAAGTTAAAAAAAAATAAGGCAACTACACATATTTAGAGAAATACCCTTTTTAAGAGAAATTTTCTGACAGGCAACCTGTTTGTACCATCATTTTACAACCTTTCAGAATTATCTCTCAGGAACTCTCTCGTTACCCTAGGCAGTAAATTGGCACAAAAGAAAACAAAAAGATGAGCAAAGCGTTGGCGGGTGTGGGAGGGGGAACACATCTTAGTAGCTTACACAGGCATTTCAGAAATTTTTTGGGAGGAAGGGGTGGGTTCTGTGTTAGTTTAAAAGATTAAAGTTTGCAATCTGCACTGAGAGAAGAGTTCTTGCTAAAGTCTGTATACC
The DNA here is from genome assembly GCA_013396695.1 of Sakesphorus luctuosus. Lineage (NCBI taxonomy): Eukaryota > Metazoa > Chordata > Aves > Passeriformes > Thamnophilidae > Sakesphorus > Sakesphorus luctuosus. The sequence continues at coordinate 614,405 of VWZD01002838.1, forward strand.
AAAGCTGGCTGTGAATTGAAGAACTGTTGTAATTAGATTACTGTAAATACAATAAGAAACTCACTCCTGGTGGTCTGGGGAGGGGTGTCATAGGGCACTGGAGAATTGTGTTGGCAGGATTTGGGACAGTTTGACTGAAAGCAGAGAATACAATCTCAAAATCCTTTTAATCTTCCCCCCCGCTCCCCAGTTCTTTGGGGATTTGTTTGTCATTAAGTAACAGTCAAAAGATTAAGGAAGTATAAAATGACATTAAAGCTCACAAGTACTTCTATAAAATTATCAGTGCTAGTGTAGTCTTCAGCAGGGTTTGCTTCTGCCAAGACTTTCTAGAGCCAGGCAAAAGTAAAAGAAAAGAGGCAGGCAGGCACAAAAGCAAACCCCGTGAACGTGGGCTGGAATACCACTCTGCTGCTGCACTTCCAGCGCGGAGCCTCGCAAAGCTGTTGCTATGTGTCTGGGCTCAACAAGCTTAAACTTTGCATGGCCCATGCTAAACTAATTTGAGTCAATTTGTCTACATCATTTCAACAATCGTCCTGTGCATTTTGAATCGTACATACAACACTGCATGATAAAGGCCCACCGAGCAGATGCCGACTGCTCATTCTGCCGTGCTCTGGCTGTTGCTAGTTCTTCTCCATGGTTTCTCCATATCCTAGTGACAATGTTAGTTTTTCGATGGTGAGGTTAAGTCTGTGCCTGGCTAGTTAAGACTTTTCTTTACAGAGGACAGATCCTATAACAACTGCCAGCTTTAAGCATGACCTTTAAAAATGAGATGAGGGAGTGTTAACTGAAGTATTTTTTTTGTTTTTAATCTCCCAAGGGAGTTCAAAGGAATACAAGGAGACTTTGCAAGTAAAGTTTTAAGCCTGCACGAGAAAGAGACACCAATATCAGAAGCTGTTATCACAGAACAGCTGATCTAACCTGCTTACAGTTAAACAGTTTCAATGTAAAGGGTTTTGAGTCATTTGTAAACATGTACTTTGTAAGACAGTTTTGTTTTTGAAACTGAAACCAAAGAAAGGAATAAAGATTGAAAGCAACTCTGCTCTATGCCTAGGTAATGTAACGGGACTGATCCACAGCTGGTGCAAATCAGCATAGCTGCAGAGGGAATTAGCTGCATTATCCCATTTTCTACCAGCTAAGGATTTAGTCTTTGAGAATATCACGTTTGGAGAACTCCCATATTTCATGAGTAAAACAGCAAGAAGGAGCAGTAAAAAATATGCCATATTCTCATGTGTGATAAATCCCTGCAAAAGGCTTTAAAATCCACGTGTTCTGTAGGGAGAGAAAGTCTATAATTAATGTTTTTGTTATTCCTGGATTGGCTTGATAGTTTCTCTGCAAGCCTCTGCTGAATAAGGATTACCTGGTGAGTCTTGCCAATTTGGAGCCCTGGTAACTCCAGGGACAGGATGGTTGTTTTTCTCTCTAACAAACTATTGAGCATTTTTTGCTAGACCCTTTAAGTGTGGCAGCCATTTTCCTATAGCAAACTTTGAGACAACTTTCAGATTTGACTGTGTTTCCAAAATAACACAACTCTGCCCAAATTGTAAAAATCTGAGTTGGGATTAAACTTTACTGTTTTAGAGGGTTTTTTCCTTTTTAAAAAAACAAACAAGCAAACAACCCCCTCTCTTTCCCTCCCTAAGATATTTAGGATAGGCCCTCTGTGTTAAGCAAAGTTTTATTCTGATGAAAAAGAAACAAGTATATCTTGCCTAAGGAGTTACTTTTTTCCTGCCACAGGAAAAATGTCAGTGGAAATCTTTCACTCAGGTCCAGGGTTTGGGAAATGTTTTAATGCAGAGTCTTCTTTTTTTTTTTTTTTTTTTTGGTGTTTGCTCTCCAGATGATAAAACCAAAGAGATGGAAAACATGGACAGCTCTAAAAAAGACTCAGTGGCTGTTTTTGAAATCCACATCCTCCAGGGGTGTGCTCATTGCATTCTGATTTGAATTTTAGGGCTCAAAATAAAGTCCAGTACTTTATTCAAATTCAAATGAACTGTGCTACACTCTGGCAGCCTCTACGGATGTGGCAGGCCTGCAACCCCTCAGAAAGTGGAGAGGGCAGCAGGAGCTTGCAGATAAATCCTGGCTGCCCCAGAACAAAGATATTGTAAAATCTTTCTCTTCAGTCAAGCTGAGCAGAGCAAACGTGCACATGGGGATCTGAGATGTTCTTCCTGCAGACTGACAGCAAACAAAGATGCAGCAGAGAAAAGCTGGGTCTTATTTTGGGCATCCTGCTGATGTTGGTGCTGTAGGAGTGTGACAACATTATGGTAGTGCCTGAATTTTGGGATAGGAATGGACACACTGAATGTAGATGCTGGGCCAGACAGCTGAGCTCCTCTGGGAAATCCAAGCAAACAAAATATCTGCCACTGTCCATCATGTCAGTCACTCAAATAAAAGCAAGCTCACTGCAGAAGCGTTTACCAAGAGAATTTTGAAGACAGTAGCAGCGATAAATGTCAATGTAAACAGCTTGGGTTTATAGATAAATGTGGGAGATGGTGATGCCTAAATCTAGGAAAGGAGCTGGGTACTTCAATGACTGTTGTACACCTCAGCCCACAGAGCCACCTGCAGCTCTGGCCTGAGCCTTGACTCCCTCTGTAAAGCCTGTGGGAATTGCAAAAGACAGAAATCTGCTTCTGCTTTTTCAAAGGGATAACTGAAGTGAGAAAGCTGTGTTAAATCCCACGCTCTCCTGGGCATCGGTGCCATGACAGGTACAACTGGTCTCATAGTAGAGCAGTATTACCCATCCTCATGAGGCCACTTTTGTTCCCATGTGTATCATGCAGTTCAGCACAGGAAGCCTCTATCCAGACAGATGTTCTCCTAAAATAGGTTCTTTTCTTTCAAAATATTTACTTAATAAGCAATTTACACTTCTCAGTAAGCACTCCCTTTCAGACCACTGATACTCCTGGTGTCAGTAAAGATGTTGATGTCAGCAATTAGAAAAGTCATCTGGGTATCCATTCCCTCCAAGAACTACCTGGGCACAATTTTTACCTTATTTATAATGCTCTTTCACCCACCTTGATTTCCCAGCCACTAAATATCAGAGAGGAGAGGAAACCAGATTAACATAGCACGGGTTAGTAATTAATTATCAACCTCAAATTATGCAACATCCATAAAACCTGTTGAAGGAAAGGTGTCTGGTCTTCAGTGCTCTGCTGGGAGCCTATGGGACCCAACTCGTTCTGTCCCTGACTTCCCCCTCCTAATGTGGGAACAGTCACAAATGTCAGGACAGAAAAGGCCAAAATTTGAAATGGAAGAGATCCCTGTAGGGAGCCATGGGCCGCCAAAGCCGGTCTCAAACAGCGCTTTGTTCCAGAGGCTCCAGTGGGAGCAGCCCTGTGAGAGTGCCAGGGCAGCACTGGCCTTGGTCTCTGCTCTGGGCATCAGCCTCTTCAGCAGGCTAGGATTACAAAATATGATAAGGAATAACTAGTAAATTCCTAGTAAAGAATATAACAGTAAGGGGCTAAGACGACACAAGGTTAAAGACACAGATTTGGGCTCTTGGTTTCCAAACAGAGATGCAGCTGATGGAAGCACTTAAAAGAGACTTTTCAAGCATTTTACGTGGATAAGAGCAGCCAGGGTTGGGTCATGCACAGACATGGGGGTCCTCAGCTTGGTAAGTGACCTAAGGGGAGACACAAGATCCCCAAGCCAAAAATGCTTTTGATCTGGGGCAACCCACCCTGGACTCTGGAGCAGAAAGATCAGACGTTGTCCAAGGCACTGAGATTTTTGCCATGAGCAAAGATTTCAGCAGAGAGCCCTCCCTGTAGCCCAGCAAGGCTAAGCTTTATGCTGTAAGCAAGGTCTGGGTAATTTTCTGCCAATGTTGCAGCCAGCTTGCTGCAGGCTAGGCTGCCACTGAGAGGTCAGAGGGAAACTGGGAGTTGGGATGAGTAAGAAAAAGGAGGGTAGCCCTAAGTCTCCAAACTGCAGCCACCTTACCCCAGGGCTGATGCTGAAGTCTCTGGTGAGGAGGCACTCCTGGCTGAGAGAAGGTCATCCATCCATTGAGCATCTCAGCTGCCCACTGTGTGAAGCAGGGGTAGGAGCCTCATAGGAGCTCTTGGTGCAAGTCCTCATGGGAGAGGTGGTCCAGTGCCAAAAGAAAATGAACAGCCCTTGGGCTGTGGTGCTTTGGAGGTGTTCTAGTCACAGGAACAAATGGAGGTGGTTCCCCTTTCTGCCAAAAAATGAAAGCATGATGAGCACCTATGAAAAGGGAATTGGCTTTCAAAGGATATTGCTCTTCTTAATGAAAAATGCCCACTCTGAAACTGTAACAGATGTATTTTTCATCAGAATTGTCCTTACCATAACTTGTACCTTCACTGTGGCCCCCTATGATGTGTACAACCTGTTACATACCCCATGTCTCCACAGGCATAACTATGAGGAACAGGTGCTGCTGTTTGGGGTAAACTAAGTTACCAGAGTCTGGTTTTTTGAACTAATGATTTAACCTGTTGGTGCCATTCCCTTCTTGTCATACAGTGAGCATAAAGCCATGCAGTTCTTCCACCATAAGGCTAGAGTGCCTAAGATTTTTTATGGTTTTTTGAGGTGCTTGAGCCTGGGCTAAATGTTATACCTCACCTGATTTGGAGAGCAAAGCACTCCTACACTCTTTGCAGGACTTGCAGAATGAAATTTTTGCACCAAAAACCTCCAGCTAACCAAAGAATCACTTTTGCAGCTGGTGACAGCCAAAGCCAAGAAACAAAACAAGGAGGGAGACTCCATCAAATGGCCTGCATTTACTGCTGAGGGGATGAAGGAAAATGGGGAAAGGATGATGGTGCTTTGAGGCTGCTGAAAGGGAAAGGATCAAGTATGTTGTCCGCAAATGGTCAAAGCCAGGGTCTTCTACAGGCCACTGCCTTGTCCTGTCCCACAGCTTAAGTCAGCTTTTAGAAAAAATATGTGTGTGGAATTTGAATTTCCCCCTGGCATTTCTTGCTGTCAATGTTAAGTTTTGTCAGGGTGTGATGCCAGAGTATGTCCAGCACACTACAGCAAATGTGTTCTCTCTGCTTCATGCTGAGCACCAGCGCTGGTCTTATTAATGCACACAAGCCCTTATATTTGAGCTGTGTAAACTCCTTCTAACAGCTCCTTTCCTCTCTTTGTTCAAACAAACAATGGCCTTTGGAAATTTATTTTAATGCTGCCAAGACAAAAATGTTGTTTAATTTAACGAATTAATAATTCTCCCTTCCCATTCCCCTTTAGCTTCAGTATATTACTTAATCACTGATCTATATGCCTATCAAATTCTTGCTCCTCTGAAAGAATACAACAGGTGACCCCTTACTTGTACAGTAGATTAGGAGAGGGAAAGGGGCTCCTCTCTCATCTCACCATACAGAGAAAGAATATTTTTCTATGGACCTGTTTGCCAGTTTTTTGGCCCTGAAACAGCAAATTTGGAGCTGCTTCTGGGAAGACCTTTGTGATAAAGACTGCAACACATGAAACAAATTCACATCAATAAACTCTGCTTGTAGAATAAACTATGAAGATACTTCATCTCATTTGACTTAAAAGTTACTCCATTGCATGTTTTGCTCAGACCTTGCCGTGCTGTCCTTTGTGACTGTGTGTCACCAGCGCAGGACCACTTCGCTTCCAGGGGACCAACGCCAAGGTGGATGCCCAGCCTGCAGTGAGGTCAACCTGCTCTCACCTGGTGGGGCCTCATCAGCTCTCCACACTGCTCATGGCCTCTGAGTTGGCTCCTGGGGATGAAGGTAGGCAGTGCTTGTCTGTCTGAATAAGCTCCCTGCTGGTGTGGAGGGGATAAAATCCCAAAGGTTATTAGGGAATTAATAGGCTTCGGCCTAGAGATGACAGGCAACCCAGCTCAGTTTCGTGAGAGCTGGTTGCCTTCAATACAGAGCCTGCATGGCTGCAGGGGCTTCCTAGTGGTGGGTCAGGAAACCTTGCATCTTCCCTGACTTCACAAAAATTACTGAGGGCAGTGGAAAGCTGAGCTGCTCTGCAGGTATTTCAGGTATTAATAGCCTTGACAGCATTAAAAGCTGTCTAGGTGGGACCAGAGCACTGGGTACAGACAGCACTTCAATTACTGAGCTGCAGAGTTTTCCTTATCCTTTCTCTTTTGCCCCTCCAGCTTCTCCTCAGTCTCAGGCTAACTCCCAGATTCATTCAGCCTCATGCCCCAAATTCTCAGATCTACAGAAAGCACGTTCCAAGTCTGCTGCCATTTATAATTTCAAAAAGGCACTTTTGAATAAATAAAACCATGAAGTAGCACCAGAGGTTACACAGTATGACCTACCGTAGCAAATTATAAATAAACTGAAAACGTTTGAGAACAAACACCCCCATCACACACACACTCACACACACAAACTTCACTCTGCAAAATACAGCATTAGAAACATTCTTGTATTTAGGTAAAAATGTGAGGCCTAAGCAGTTAAAAGGCAATGTGCTCTAAAGCTTCCCTAATCTATTTTCCTCCAATTCTTTCCACCTCTAAGAAGCTTGTGGAGTTAGTTGCCGATTAACATTCAGGAAGATTGTACTCTGTCTCCAGTTCATTGCTCTCTTGTTGGCTTATTGTTATTCAGAGCCCATTTATTGCAGATGAGCCATTCATTTTCCTCTAATTGGATGGGATTGGATTTCACTTTCATTGTTGGATGCACTGAAAACCCTGGAGGGGCTACAGGGATCAGCCCAGGGCTGGAGAGATTTAACTTAGTACAAAGTTTAGGTTGCAGCTGAAAGAAACTGCAGGCTTTTTCAGATATATATTTTTTACATGCAGATGCCTCATGGTTAGATTTGCAAGGCCTCCCTTGTGATCCCAAACACCTTATTGCATACCATACTTTCGGTATTTTTATGTAGTTCCTCACCAAAGCACTCATGAAATGTGGGTTGTTAGGAAGATTTCTGAGCATCAGAAACCCAGCAAGGGCTTTGCACCAATGTCCCTCCTCTCAGGATCCAACAGGCTTCCTGACTCTCTCCAACGTTTGGATTAAATCCTTTCACAGTTCTGGGATCCTGCATTGTAACATTCTCCCCTGCAAATCTACTGAGTCCTTTGGGGCAATACAAGGATCCACAAGCAGAAAGTATTTTGGAGGTGCTCTTTGCAGTTATTCACATCACAAATTGTGTCAGCAGCTGCTCTGTCCCCACCTAAGGGTAAGCTGAGAGTGGAAGAGCCTGCCCAGTGCTGAACCACAGCCTGGTTTTGTGGTAGAGACGCAAGTCTGGACCAAATCTCTCTCAGACATCTCATAACTGATTCTGAAATGTTGGGAGCAGAGCTAAAAATACACATGGTCACCCACATGTGTATGTGCATGTCACTCAGATGGTGACTTGCTGTGCTGTGTGGGAGCTCCCTTGCCAATCAAAAGCATGGAATGGCCATGGTCAAAGTGTTGGCAAGGGTGGCACAGTCGCTCCAGGCTCCTTGACTGTGGCATATCTCACCTCACCAGGCAGCTCAGGGGTAGCAGGGAGGCAAAGCAGCCCTCCCCACTCACCTGGAAAAACACATCTGCTGAGAGCAGGCCTCAGGGTTTAACTACCTGAATAAAGGCAATATTAAAATTAAATTCAAGGATTGAATAATCTGGAAAATAGGCTTGTGATCCACTATAGGTTGCTCTGGAGTCAGTGTAGGGATGGGCACTCCTTGAGAGTGACTGATGCCTCCCAAGATGGGTCTTACAGGTGGGATTACCTGCTCTCTAGAGCAGAGAAGCAAGGAGACATCTACCTTAGATGCATCCCTGAGCTCTAGCACATCCCCCTAAACATCATCTAAGCATCCCTAAACTCATGTCTAAACATCATCTGGCAAGGCAAAGCCAGGGCTGTCTTGGTGAGAGAAGGGAGAGGGAGAGGAGAAGCAGGGAGGAAGCATGGCAAAACTACTGCAGTGTGTTGGAAGGGTTAACATCTGGCCTCCTGCAGATGTTTGTTGGATGGGGATCCAGGTCTGGCTGAGCTGGGGTATTTACATGGGAAATTCTCCAGCAAACTGCAACCAGAGCCTTTCTCTTCAGCATCGATCTGTTCTAGGCACAGATTTTCATTAAATGTGAGAATGACACCTTCATGTGCTGGTAGATGTGTTTTCAACTGGCCAGCAGGTCTAAAGCTACCAGAGGGGACACAGGGAAAGGACAGAAACACACGTGTACCTCCACACAGTGACAATGTTATTAGAAGGATGAAATAACTTTCAAAGAAGCTGTTGAGAAAGACCCTCAGCTCATGCATACAAGAACAAATGAAACCCATTTCCTACAAATCTGTGCCCAGGTCCTGATAGCACAGAAGGAAGTGTCAGCTTGACCTCAAACCATTTTTCATGTTTTATAAAGGCAAAGTGCACACTTGAACCCTTTCCTCCCCTCTCCCTCCTCCTTTAGTTAAATTTTTGGGTGACTTGATGTCTCTGAGAAAGCTGCCCATCATGCAGTGGAAGGAGACCTGCCAGAGAGCACACGAGCCTGGGAGGGAGGCAGAGGCACACACACACCTTGTGTGTGGAAAATAAGAGAACTAACAAGAGTCCCAGAGGACTGTGGCCAAGACACAATATATTTAAGACTTTAACCATTAAAACTGATAGACTAACTGATGAGGACAACATCCAAAGGTGCCTGAAATAAAAAAAAAAATAACAAGAGGAGGCAAAATTTGACCAGTTCCTTGCTGGGAATTTTCTGTTTGAAAGGACTGTGGGAGACAACACAGGTGAAAGCTTTGACATGAAGACCTGCATTACAAGTAACTGGTACAAAGCACAGATATTCAGAGTTTTCAGCCCCTCCCATAGCACATGAAACACCAAGGGCAGCAGCAAGCATGGCTGTCCAGACCCAAAAGCGAGCTGACCAACTGAAGAGCTTCTGGTGACAGTAAGGCCATCAGAGCTCACAGTCTGTCACTTCAATGCCCAATTATGCACATAAAATACTATTTTGGCCTTTTTTAGCTCTATTAAATAAACAGGTTTTACATACCTTCTTCCTACAGAGGTATTTGGTGTTCGCCAGTCTCTGGCTCTTGGTGGTTCCTGGGGTCTCCAGGCCTCTATTAAACAGTCCATGAATGATAATTAAACAAGTCTATGAGCTCAACAGCCTCTATCCCGGGCTTGCATCTCCCCTGGAAAATTGTGGTGGTCTGCAAAGCAAAAATTACAAAAACCATCTGCTCTGGCTCCCACACAGCCTCCTCTCAGCCTTCCCCTGAGTGTACTAAGCAGCATGATCATAAATCATCTCACTGAGTTTTTCAGGCCTCTGCAGATACTTGGGTTATAGGCATGGAAGCTGCCCACAGTCACAGTCTCACCAGGACTGCATGGAAGGGATCAATTCCTTATGGCTAATGACACTTATTCCCTGCGCAGGGATTATGCAGCCTCTGTAACTCACTGGCTTTGACTGTCACACACCATCTTTGTGATATCTCCAACCCTTTCAGGTTGTTTTCCAAATCATGGATATAGACATAGAGTCCCCTTAGGGCCACAGATTTTCCAGAAACCCTTTGGACATTTTCCTTTGGACAATGTTCTCCAGCAGCAGTTACAGCTCAGATGCTGCTGAGCTACTTACAGTGGTGCTACACGTGCCACCAGCTTCAGGAGAACCTTTCTCTGGCCAAATCAGTGATCACAGTTATATCACACACACAGAGTTCAGGTATTTTTCTCTTGGTTTTGTCCATTTTTCCCAACTATCACCTACGAAGAAGCAGTGGGATTCACACAATGAGTCACCGTCATAGGCAAGGAGTTTTGCTTCCCAAAGTCAAAGTCCCAGGTGTGGATGGGGGATCTCTTAATTCTTCTGTCCTTGCACACAGCTACCTTTCAGTTTTTCCTCTTGCACATCAGCCATATCAAATTCCATTCTTCTCTGAAGAAAACCAAAGCCAAACCATTCATCCCACAGGCACAGAATCACCAGGAGGTATTGACCTCTACTGGTGCAAGGGCTTTACCAAGTGAAATCTAGCAGGAATAATAAAAAATACGGCCTTTTAAAACTCTTCTAAATCATTACAGAGGGAAATGAGAACTTTCTGTGCCATTTTAACAACTCGTTGTTTTAGTAAAAAGTTGACATGACTGTTTCATTTAATTTCAGGGTTTTTTTCAATTTCCTGATTTTGCCTTGCCTTTGGTTACTTATTTTTCCTTCCTCCCATTCTTAGAGAATTTGCAGAGTTTAAAAAGAATATGCACATGCAAAAATTGAGAAATTAAGAAAACAGATAACTCTTTTTTTCATCTGACTAACTTTTCCAGATATTCTTGGATGGGAGCAACCAATCAGGCAAAAAAGTCTTTGCATAAAAAATAATTTTAAAAAAGTGGTAGGAGTCAAGGATTACAGAGATGGGAAAGTGAAAGAGAAGAGCAGATGGCTCCTAAAAGCAGGACATACCACCTCAGACTGCATCTCCTCACCCTCCAGCTGCAGAAGCAGAGGTCATGGGCAGCCTGACCAGCTCACCTGCTGCCGAGCCTTTGTTTCCCAGAAAACGTCTTTCCTGGCCCAAAACAGGTCACAGGAGTGTCTGGTTGTCACCAGGCAGATGCAGGAGCTATGGTGGCAGTGACACAGCTGTACCGTACTCTCAGCACACCTGAGGGAAACAAGACACACTTACAAAGCCATTTTGCCTTAGGCTGGGAAAAACTGTCCTCATCTTCCATGATTGTCCAAGAAATGACAATGAACAAATGGCTCCCTGTCACTTGTTATGTTATTTTGAGTTTGCTTCCATGCAAACAAGCTGCCTCATGACCCGGGGAATGAAAACCGCCTGATTGTTGCAGGTTTGCACCCAGTATTGCCATTTCCTCACTGCATTAATTCAAGCTCCCCATCCCCACACCCCTTACAATGCTGTTGCTCCTCTTGCTGTGCCTCAGGAAGGGCCTCAGGCCATTCCATGGTGTGTCCAGCCAGGCAGGACCTGCCACAGTCCAGGGACAGGGACAGCCCAGGGGTTTCTGCTTCCCACTGGGCATTTGTGCAGCCACCTCTACCCAGAGCATTGTTACCAAACTGTAAAAGCACCACGGTCATATCTGTGTTTGTCCTTGGGTTCTGTAGCTCTGGAACCAGCTCAGCTGCAGCACAGCCAGGGTGGCAAGGACAGGCCAGCCATGACCCGCAGGGCTTCCCTCCCTCTGCCCTGCCCAGCTGTCCCCTCTGCAGGGCTTGGGCACAGCACCAGTTCTGCTGTTCTCCCTCATTTGCTGCATGGGCAGGTGGGCAGGAGGGCACAGCTCACCAAGGATAACAGCACGAGGCCCTGCAGGGCTGCCAGGACACGAAATGGCATTCCCTCCTCTCTGCTGTCCCAGGAAGGGGAGAAGGAGTTTTTTCTTTCATGGTTCCTCCCAGACTCCAGAGAGGCTCATGCCAGAGCAGCCCTGGGGTATTGAGCCCCTCAAAGCAGGGAGTGAGGCCACCGGGCACTGCTGAGATGGGCAGAAGCCTCGGGAAAGCCCAGCCCAGCTCCCCAAGGAACAACATCCACCATCACCCCACCGGCTGCTTTGTCTCAGTCCTGTTGCTTTTCTATGAGTAATTCCAGCTCCCGCTTTCCCTCTGCTGCTCACAAAGCAGCCTGGTCCCCAAAAGGCAGCAGCACGTAAAAGTTGTCGCATCTCCATTAAACTGTACACGCTCCGCCCGCCGGCGCTAACGCACTTCAGATAATTCCTTGATGCAATATATTTTCCAGGATAGGCTTTTGTTTTCTTTCTTGGCCGCTCACCCTCTTTCTGTGGTCATTTTTGCTCATTTCTCTTGTAAGCTGTCTAGAGGCAGAGAAAAGGCTTTCAGTTTTAAGCAGTTTCCTTTTCAGTTCCCCTTTATTGAATTCCAACCTCCATTTTTTTTTTAAGCATAGGGACATCATTTATCTTGGACTTTAAGTTGCAGGGGCCTTCAAGGGGCTTCTTTTTTTCTTTCCCAGCTGCATTTGTTGACACACAGTCAATCTGTTTTTTGCCTTCGTTCCCCCTCTTCCCCCCAGCAGGCCATAAAGTATCGACAGCTGTGCCCTTTATTAGCATAGCCATTTTAAGCACAACAAGGGGGAAGAGACTAAATATATTACAGCCATTACCTCTGTCAAAAAGTGACAATTTTAAAACATTTTAGCTTTTCACTGGGAAAGCCAGCAGCACAAAAGAAAGTGCTATAATTTTATTGTAAATGCTTTTTAAATATGGGTCACTTGGCCATAATCAATAGAAAGGATGGAAAAGTTCAAAGCTTGAGAACAGTTCAGGCAGATAGCAGATTTTTTTTTTAAAAAGGCTTGTCTTTAAAATATGCTAATTGGGGCAAAAATACAACAGTGAGAAGCATGCAAAATAAGATCTTGTTCCTGGTGGTTTTGTTTTCTGTACAGCTCTGTTCATGCTTTTCCCATCTACTTATAACTGTGTTTTACAATTTGGATGGGAATTATTCCTCCCCAACAGGGTGTTATGAACATTTGGGGACTGAGAAAACAGGACGGAATCCAGACAGTCACTACTCTCTTCTCAAAAAGGAACAAAAACTCTAACAAACTACTGTTTTTTCAAATGCCTTTGGAATTGTGATATGCCACAGCACTGTTACTCACCAGGCAAGAACAATTCTTGAGCCTAAAGTAATCCTGAAGCCTGAGAATTGTGGTAGTTTAGATTCAGGTTTGAATTCTTCTACTTTCTGGCTTTTATATGGCAGAAATTTGTATTTTAAGCTTCCAGAATGAAGAACTGGCCTTTTTGATTAGAAAAGGACTAACACCCACAGTCAACATCTGTTATAAGCTCTAAAAGGTAAAAGAGGGCTAATGGATGCCCTGAAGCCGGTGAATCTTGGCTGCTTTTGTTATAATTCTTAATGGGTTTATCAGGCAAAGAGGAAGGGGCAACCTCAGCAGGGCTTATTTTGGATGGCTTCACCTTCCTCTCCATTTGTAACATCTGGAATGAAGTTAAAAATCTTTTCTGTTGTCTGTCCCTCCCTAGTGACAATTTTTGCTCAAGGTTTCACTTCGTTTTTTCAATTTCAGAATGTACGTAAAACTTGGCTTATACCAACTCAAGTTGTTAAACAGGCTCCCAAAAGCAAAGCTGTTTTAAAGTCCATGAAATCCTGCACACAGCGTTGTACAGTACCTGCCAACTGTGTAATGCAGCTTTTGTCTTGTGGGGGCTCCTGGGGGCCTGTATCCCACTGTGCTGAGCAGTCTCCAAATTTGCAGGAGAGAGCAAGCGAGCATCCTGCTGTGGGAAGAGTGTGGTCCATGGCAGAGTGGAAACTGGAAGGAATTCTCACCACCCATCTTTTGGCAACCAATTTAGCAGTTAAATGTAACCAGCTGGTCTCCCCAGGCTCCCTCTGTAGTCGAGGGAGGGAAAGCAAAGCTCCTGCAGAGGGTCATTCAGTGCACCCAAATTAGCCTCATTCTGAATTGTCCTCTCTCTCATCCGTGACTGGAAAAGGAGTTAGAAGAGACTACCCGAGTAATTTAGCCAGCTAAGATGGGTGGTCTGAATAATTCCTTCCCCACCAACCTCTAAAAGCCTGCCTAGGTACCCCACAGAGATTGGCATGCTGTTGGAGGGATCGATTCCCAAGCACATCAGCAGTTCTGTAATGTGTGCTCATGCACAAAGCCAGGATGCTCGAGGAACTTACCCGATCCTGCTGGATACTGTAGCTCCCAGCCAGGACAGGGAACTGACCTGACCCACATGGCGTCAGATGACACTGTTGGACTGATAGTGGTGGTGGTCAGGTTTAGGTTTTGCTTTTTTTTTCCTTACCTGTCAGACTCCATCTGCTGTCCTCAAGCCTGGCCAAAGGCCACTGACACGGAGTGGCTGTAGGTCAGCCTGGCCCTCAGAGTTGTCTCTTGCTGAAATTGAAAGTGGCTCCGGTGCTGCACAGACAGGAGGCAGAGCTGCTCCTACCTCCTTCCCAAAAAATGAGGTTGGTCTCTTCTTGTGGGACCCTCTCTCCCTCCTTACTGGTACAGAGCAAGGAAGAGGGGCTTGCTCTCAAGAAGGAAAGCAAGGCACACCTCCCAAATGAGAGACAGACAAGCAACAGCCAAAGTATCACCAATCCTCCAACCCAAAGGCAATAACCTAACAAAGGCACAGCCTTCCACTGCTCCAAGTAACAGGTAAAAGCAGAGGATTAACTGCACTCACCTGCAGGCAGTTTTGCTGGTGGTGAGAGGAGGAGCCCTGAAAAATACTCAGCTTTACTACAAGTAGGCAATCACCACCTTTCCTCACACCACATATCCACCTCTATCTCCCCATCTGCCCAGCCACCCTGCAGCCTCATGCCTGCCCTGGTTTCCTACAGGCAGTGGGAGATGGGCAGGGTGGCCTCCCAGGTCCCACCTCTGCCAGGCAGGGGCTCTGCTGCCCTTGCTCAGGTTCCTCTCCCGGCAGCTGGTCAGGAGGGAGTTCCAGCACATCTTTCCAGGCTCTTCTGCCACTGCTGAGAGAGCTGCTTCTCAGGGAAAGCCAGCTGAAGGATACATGGAAAAGCTAAAAGGACATCACTTGCCCCCAGAATTCCTGGTCTAAATATTGCATCACCAGAGCAACAACCTGTATTTTGGAGAGAACCAACTTCAGGATCTTTTGCACAAAGAGTTAAGAAAATGTTCCTTACCACTTTTCGTAAGGGCCAGAGCCATCCAACCATCCAAGTAACTAAGACATTAATGCAACAAAGATTTTAATTTGCAGGATTAAATTGTGCCTTTTTTTTTTGTCAGAAAATGAGCTACATCTTTGCACTGCTACTAAATCATCGCTTTTCCATGCTTGACCAGAAAAGAATCTGACCTGGGCAGCTGTTTAACTTGCTGCTCATCAAAGACCAGCAAAGTCTGGCTTTCAACTGTTTGAACAGTGGAACAGTCTTTTTACAGCCAGTCTTATTAAAGCACAGGATTTTATTAGCTGTTTTGTGGTAATAAGGTGCAGTACGATGTCATGGAATGCTCCTTCAGGAGATTTAGGATCTTGTATACTTTGGGGTTTACTTTCTTCTTTCAGACTTGGGTGCTTGGCAACCCACTAATTCTACAGCTTCATTGTAATATTCTCTTCCTTAAAACCACCTTTGACAATTGATTTTTCACCCAGGTAGAGGAAAATTATTACTTAAAGAACTGTAAGAGAATATACTATTGCCTGGTCGGGTTGTTTGGTTTGGGGTTTGTTTGTTATTTCTAAGCCATTGCAGATTTTCAGGTACTTGGAAAAACTCCAGATATAGGGTAAAAAATCTACTTTGGCCACGCACATATAGAGCAGTGTTGTATATTCAAAACATAGACGCTAACATGGTTTTGCTCTTTGGCCACTTTCTTTAAAGCTCTGGTAACTTTCTCACAACATTTTGTCCCTTTTTCCTGAAAACCACTTTTGGGGCACATAAAGTTTCAATTAGCACTTGAGAATACCTGCCAGGAAGTTTTCATGAACATTTAAACAAATACATCTGCATTATTTTGCAAAAGAACAAAGTATTCTGACAAATTTCAGCATTTCCCATAATCTTTTGTTTCATAACTCTAATGGGAAACAAAGAAAAGCAAAGCTTCCAAATCATTGACAAGCTTTAATAACAACTGTGTTGCTTTGGATTGTTGATGCCACAGTAAAGACTGAAACACAGGTTACTGTTTTTGGGACTGTCTGTGAAAAGCTTTTTGGGAATGAAAGTACATGTCTCTGAAACCCACTACCTAACACCTTTACACTCATCACCAGAAAATCTATTGACATTTTACTTAGAAGGAATCTTTTTCCTGATTATAGTATTTTCTTACCAAAGTGATTTGGAGGAAAATGGAAGTATGCATTTATATCATCAAATATTATTATTTCATATGGTTGCATGAAGTAACAGGCTCAGATACATAAATGACGACTCTATCAGACCTACTGCTGGCAGAGAGAGAAACCTTTCATTGCTCTCCAGGCTCGAGACTACCAGGCATTACAGCCCTGTAGACTGCAGGAGATTTCATGGTCACATCAGCCAGCACTGTCTCACACTCACTCAAAGGTGGATACAACACCTCTGTACTCTGCTGAGTTGGGAAAAGAGCATTCCCCAGCCAGTCAGGCTCACTGCCCAGTGTGCCGGTTTAAGTAAGGATCAGTTGCCCAAGCCTCCAATTTTGGAGGTTCAACTTTGCAAATAAATTCAAGAGCAAATCCTAATCTCACAGTACACAAAAAATTCCAGGGAGTTCTTTTGGTTTTTTGTTGTTTTGTTTTTTTTTTTTAATCTCCCAATACTCACTTTTCTCCAGACTCCCATCCAAAAGAAATCTTATCACATGCAGCGTTACTTTGAAGAGAAACCATCATACACACAAAAGGAAGCAGATGCACTGTTGTGTTGAGGGATCTTGGTCCCAAGATATTCCCACACCTCCAGCCAGTGCAGCTCATGCTGGACCTGTGTCACATTTCAAAGATAAGCCAAAAATCCTGCAGCACCCTTTCCACAAACTATCACCTGGGAACAAGAGAAGCTTTGGGGAACTGCACTAGCGCAAGTTATTAATTTGACGACATTAATCTGCACTACAGGAACCCAATTATGACAATCACTCAAGCTAGAGGGTTCAGGCAGAACTGTCTGCATTTGGTCTCCGTTTTTTCTTTTTAATTGAAGCAGCATCTCATATCTGTAGAACCTACTATGAACATGTGTTTTCCAAGATAAACTAAAGAGAACTTTTATCACAAATATTGCTGCCCTGTGGCAAATGACAGGAGCCAGACCATAAGAGCTTCATGCTATACCATTAGTAACAAGGCCCCTAGAGCCATTATTATTTTATTAATCTCACTAACCAGCTAGTTGTAGGAGCATATTCTACAGCTTGTAAAGCAACAAACTGAGATTTTACTCTTTTTCATGCTCTGTACTTAGCCCTCTAGAGCAACCCATATAGAAAACCATTACTGAAATAACAGCTTCCCCAGACCCAAGAAGCAGCCTCAGCTGATAGCAAGACAGGGCTCAGTTCCTCATTAACAGGGCTAGTTCAGTTTTGCTCCTCAGGGAAGGTTCACAAATTTTTTGCACCTCCAGGGCACTTTATACTTTCCTGTGCTGAGCTCAGAGTCATCGGTGGATGATGCTAACCCAGAATTACATTTTTGAGACCCAGCTTAGATGCAGCCAAGCGTATTTCTTGCTCCCAGACAACTCCTCCCTCCCACTTTTGAAAGGAATAGGTATGATTATTATTATCAATACATTGTTTTGCTTTAGCTATTGCTGTGTGGGAAAGGTGGTTTCCTTTCCCCCCCTCAGCAAATTGTGATCCTCCATGTGCATGCAACAGACAACATAGCCCAAGTCAAGTCACAACCCAAGTATTATCAACTTTCACAGAGGTCTCAGCGCAGGGACATTAATTATATACATTTTGTAAGTTTCCACTTTTTGGGGGCAGGGGAAGGACATTGCTGTGTCTGGGCACAAACATAACTGCTGAGAGGACAGGAACGCATAGGGTTTTTTCCTTTTCAGTTCTTTTGGAAGACTAAGTAGATCTGTGGAAGCTCCTTGCATAGGCAACCACAGCACAACTTCATACCAAGTCCCTCCCTTTAAAAGGTCTTTGAATACCAACTTCCTTAGTTCAGGGAGCCAGTGTCAAGTCATAGGAATACAAGCAAATTGGAAAACCATCACCGACCTCTGAAAGATTCACCGGGAATGCCTTGTGTATCCTTCTGCACAAAAAAGGGAATTAGAAACTAGGACATGGATTATTCTTCATGTGATTCATGCTGGGAGAAACAGAGAAAGAAACCAAGCAGGCAAAGAGGCAATAACAGCAGTGCGGTACGCCTAAAACTTTAATCTTTGTTTTTAAAAGAGTACAGAATTGAAAGTGACACTTCCTTCTCCTTCCCACCTTCCCATTCTCTATCCCACCCTTTCCTAAGTTCTCCATAAAAGGAAGTATTTCTTTGTTGGTTAGTTTGACTTCTCTTCAAGTGAGGCATACCCACTAATCTCCAAAAGTAGGCCCCAATTCAGTACAACACTGGCACATGCACTTCACTTCAGTCCACTCTCATTCATGGCAACATTTAAGTGTACATACTTGAACACCATTTTGAATAGGGATGTTTTTACTCCACCAGAATGGGGAGGAGGGGAGGTATATTCGTGTGATCTTAACCAGGGAGGGCAGGGAGGTAAGACATACAATGTACATCATCTTGTTCCCAATTTACAGGTAGTTTTTAGCAGCAGTGACTGACACATTATTAAAATCTTAAGCAGCAGCTTAACTGCAGGAGTGTGTAGCAGTAAGAAACCCCATGACACTTTAAAAAGGGTGGCTTTGAAATCACTGCTCAATGCCAGTTAAAGCAGCCTCACAAGGTCAGACTTCTAAGTTGAAACACCCTCTGCTCCTAATGCCATTAAGTAAACACGCTTCATTAATTACAATTACATAAAGAGGAAGACTGCCCAGACAATACAAAAAATTATCAAGAGTGAGAAAACCTACAGAGTTCAGTTCAGAAAACAGTATTCTGGAAAATGAAAGTCTTCATATTTTATTTTACATTGTAGGCATTCACTTTTTATCCCTTTGAAATATGTTTAGCTTTAAATTAATAAAGATCATAAACTAATAAATTGATATGTTCTCTAAACAGACATAATAAAAATTTAGACATTACAGCACAGGACCCATCATTTAAATATTCCAATAACAGAACAGTTACAGTGATGCTGGCTAATGTGAGGATAAAATGCCTAGATAAAAGATGTGGCTCTAAGGAAAAGTGTGGATTAGAGGCAAATTGCGAGTGAAGCAGGTGAAGCTTTAGTCTGAATCTGAACTCTCTTGCTTGTTGGTGTCATACTGGCTCACTGCTTCCTCCAAAGGAGCCATTGTGCCATCCGGCCGCACTCCCATGGGTTTTATCAGCTCATCTCTGTAGGAGATTAGAAAACAAGAACACATATTAGTGTACGCACACATATCAATTCACATGTGTATAACACAGTCACATACAGTATATGCTTTAGTACATAATGAGCCTTCAAAAGCAGTTACTTGTGCTAAAGCCCTCTGTTTTTAAGAAAAAGGCACAAAAAACCTTCCCAAATAGGTGGGAGGGGAAGAGCAGGATAGATAAAGACTTCATTCATGTAGGCCAAACTTACTTAGCCAGTTAAAGACACCATGAAGTCAGTGCCTAATAGGCTCAAAACAAGGAGCAGGTTCATTGTTTTGGATACACAAACTGGCTTTTCTTTGAGGAGGTCTCTGAAAGCCAATTCTTCCTAAAATTTTACCTGCCATTCTGGCTAATATATGCTCAAGCAATTGAAACAATGATTTGATACATATTCATCTTGTTGAAGGAAATAAATCAGTTAAGAGAACAGACTCTGCCTACATCACTACTAGACATGTTAAGTACTTGTTGATTCATTTAAAAAAAGCTGACTGATTCTAATACTATTGCTTTTGTTTGTGGCAGTTTAATTACAGGATTTACAGCCATTTTAATCTCTTCAAGGCTCCAAAGGCCGCTCAGCAGTTAATCCAATTATATCTACTCCACAAGCTACAGCCTCATCTAAGAGATGATTAATTATTGATTAAGCCAATCAAAAAGTATTAGCAAAGATTTATTTAATCCTTACTTTTTATCACCTCATTTATAGGTGGATTATGGCAGAAGCTGTAAGGGCAAAGATAACATTTTGATTTTCTACTGGGGAAAAAAAAAAGGAAAATACCTCTAAATATTCAGGAGTCACCTTAAATAAAGGAGTGGAGGTTTGGAATTTACCCCTTGCTTGAAAAGCAGCCCAGTAAAACTGTCAATTTAACACACAACTACCACCCTCCCAAGGCACAGACAATAAAGCTGCATCACTCAATGTGGAAGCGAAGGCATCTCACCAGCTCTCTGTCTGCTCTGCTCTGCTCCCTTGGCTGAAAAAAGGGACAAAAATTCCTTGCATACAGCTCAACCTTAATGCAGCCACAGGAACAGCCAGAAAGGCAGCATTTGAATTATGAGGCGTGAGCACACTAAATATTGTACAGGCAAGAAGCAGTTAAATTAAGTCTCAAAGAGTCCTTTTGCTCAGGAAGGACAGAGACCAGCAAGGTAAGTGCAGCTGTTTGTGCAGATGTGACAATCAGATACAAGTGATAAGCTCACAAATGCCACAGGAGAAACTGGACCTGGAGAAACTGCTGTGGTTTGGCTAAACCAGGTCTGGTGGGAAGGTGTGGGCCAGGGCAAAACCATATTCAAAGAGACAGGCTGAACTCTCCCTCGGTGTGTGTGTAAGAGTAGGATCTACCTTTATTGCAACATTTAAAGTTGCAGCCAGAAGTCATAGAATCATATTTTTTTCTAGTCATTTACCATTTATTATTGGTAATAAATAAATTATAAAAGTTATTAAAGGATAAAGAAATTATTCAAGGAAAAGAAAACACAGGAAAACAAGACTGCAAGATCTGTTTATGTGGGGACCTCCCTCTCCTCACAAAGATACTTATAAGATGTCTGTAAATAGTCAAGAAGTGCTAAAGGAAGAGCTCTTTCTCTGCAACTTCCCTTTTCAAGCTTCACTTTCACATCCCACTACCCGCACTCCAGAACTTGACACAAACGTTTTCTGTCCTGGTGAGTCACCTGCAGAGGCCCTGGACACCGGATGCAGGAGACCAGACATATCCATATACACAGGCCTTGGTCTGTGGTTTGTGTGCAAGTCTTTTGAGGATAAATGCACCAAGTTTTGTGTGGCAATGAAATGCGAAACTCTGAGTCAAGGATGTGCACTTGTATTCTCTTTTGTGATGCTCAGCAGCCCATTTCTCAGCTCACTCTACTCATTTCCAAGTGCAGGATTGCCAACTGTGCTGTATTGCATTTGAGGGTTATTCTTGATGCATTTCCTCCCCTCCAGGCTTTAACAATGAGACCTGGGCTGAGCTCACATTGCACAGAATAGCAAGGGTGTTTATCAAGTACATTTCTGTCCCTGCACGAGCTTCTTGCTTTGCAAGCCCTTAAGCAGGACCAAAGATGGCTGTTACAGGTTTGCTATTCTCTCTTTATTAGGAGGCTGAACTCCATACATCCTTCCTCAGGCAAATGCTACCCAGTAAAACTGAACTGTGTCAAAACAGAAATAGGCCAGGCCACCAAAATCAGAAGGAAGAGGAGGAGTGATCACCCTATTTTGCTTCTAACCATAATCAAGTTCTGAAACAGTATAAAACATGGCATCCTTTCACCAGTGAAGATTTGGCTGCAAGCTCTGGACACCATGCAAGCTTACTCCTGGTTTTCAAAGAGATAAAATACAGAGGGAGAAAAACAGATGAAAAGATCTGGGCTGCCTACAAAGCCAGCTTCTGAAGTTTGGAACAACTCTCTGCTAAATAACAAAAGGATCTCAAGAGGCATCACTCAGCTAAACTGCAGGACCACACAAGAGCCCACAGAGCTGATCCTTACCTGGCATGAATGTTCTCAGCCCTGCCAGCCACAGCAACTTGCACAGTTGGCACTGGCTGCTTAGAGACCTCAACTGTGCTTTGACACCCTGGGCTAACTGAGGAGGCACTTAGCACTTACTGCTTACAGTGAGACAGAAGGTGGCAAGGGAAATGCCAGAAACTGACAGGTATAGCCTCAAAAGACACTTTGCTATCCAGAAACTGTATGTTTATAGTACACCTATGGAGAAAAATATCGATGGCTTCAGCCCAGCAGATGGCAGTGGGAATTATTCTGTATCCACGACAATATATACCAGCACACAATGTGTGTATTTATACATGTTTGAACATCCTTATGTGACCTCCCACATACTCAGATGCACCTTGCAACATTCTTTTTCTAATGCAAACAAAGCATTCCATTCAAGTGTACTTAGAAACACATCATAATTAAACAGTTGGTAAAATGCATTCTCTTCTTCCACTTCCAGATCTCCCAAGAGTCCCTTCAAATATATCTATACAAGTTTTGGCCTCCTGTTTGCCATTTAGCTTGATAACGACTTAAAAATCATTCCCTTGTTTTGAAGGGTGACTCTTTCTCGTCTGCTCCCTGTGCTACAGGGCAGTACTGACACACAGAATTAATGATGGTGTCTGTCATCAAACAGCCATCATGTAAACACCGGTCTGCTCCTTTGAGAAAATGGCATGTTGGGCACCCATTCACCTCTTCATAATTGAGTACAACATAATAGTTCCGATCCTTTCATGTAACATTATTTTGTTCTATGATTAGAAAGGGGAAGTAAAAAAAAAAAAAATCTATGTAACATTGCCTTCTTCATTGATCCTACGATTAATTTTGTGTTTTTAATGAGTATGGTAGCTTATTTAGACAGATTCTCTTCCATACTCAATTTGTTGACTTCTGTTCAATGTACAACAAAACCCGAGCTGTGATAATTGGACACCATTTCATCAGCAAAAGGATTCTTGCTATTAATACAAGGTTGGCTTGGAAAAAGCATCCTGACATTTTAAATTAGTCAATTAATATACAATTCTACCTGCCATTCATAATAGAAAAAATGTTAGTGTTTTTTTCCAGACATTTTAATTAACAAGGAGTATTTCCAATAATTTATTATACAGACAGAATATCAGACAACACTGACTCAACCTGGCTAACTTGATATTTTACAAAAAATGGAAAGCTGGTTAAATCTTTTTGCAGATCTGGGGAGTTTTTCAAAGCTCAAAGATGTGCATTACATCCAGAGAACACTGCTTTACCATCACCAAACTATTCTGAAAGAATCAACAAGACACCTACTGCAGACAAAACCCATAGAGTTACATCAGGGCAACATTCAGGCATCCAGCAAGCAACCTAAGTAATATATACATCTCCTAAGAGCTGCAGTAAGCACGATTTTTCATGTCCATTTATAATTTGTATATAGTTAATGATTTTAAAAAAATAATCTCATCTAGCTAAATTTGAGCAAAATACTAATTTCTGTAAAACCTTCTGTAGAACCAAAGTCTATGGTAAAGTATTAGGGTGGAGGAAATAGGTTTAGAAACAATATTCAGCTTTCTTACATGTATTTTGATAAATCAAAACTAGGTGACTAATTTTAATTTAGCCTTGTTGACTGTGAATTACCCCATGAACAGGCCTAAACACCAACAACCTGACAGGACTGAAAAACTTTGAAGTATGCCCTGAAATGACCAAAACCATGAATCAGTTTTACAACACATGAAGAAGTTTACATTTTTCAGTGCCAATGCTGTTAATAAAGAGAAACCTGAAGAGAAAAAATCCACTGGCATATTATGGGACAAGGGAAAAAAATGTCCTTTTATTACTTATCACTTCCATAAACCTGTACGAAGAGAACAGTGCAAACACTCAGCAGCCACTGATGAAGGCTGTGACTTTTCAGTAAGCAGCACCATTTTGTAGATCTGTTTTCTGAGGTCAGTCTGTCATCAGGTAACTTTCAAAACCACCACTCAGCCAGTCAAAGCCATATCTAGAATACCCCAGTGACAGACTGGTCTGATTATGCTCCTCAGTCAGGGAGGGAGAGCAAGTTTGTCAGTTCTGCAACACTTTTTCATACTTTCTCCAGTAAAAGTGTGCCAGCTCCTCAAAGCTCAGCTTCCATTACAGGGACAATACCAGAGTACTAAACCAGTTTTGCTGCACATCATGCAAGTTTACTGGAAGCTCTTGTTCAAGTTACACAGATAAACTTACAAAAAGTCATTCAAGATGAGAAGCAACTGTTTGTTCCTGTTCAACTTCCTCCCCTCTTATAAGCACTTAAATTTGTAACACTGTATTTATAACACTGCACCAAACTGCCACTGTTCATGGCCTATTTTCCCTCCTACAATGACAACAAAGACCAGCATGAGTAGGAAACCTGCCACAAGCAGTCTGCCTCCAAGCAAGACTCAAACCCCAGAATCAACTAAAGACTCCTACTAAAGTTACCTCTGGTTTGAATTTGTAGGGTGCAAACCAAGAGAGAAAGGTGCATTCCACACAGATTTAAGCCTCTGAAAACTCCCAGCACTGAAGGGCACAAGCTGGAGGCAGCCCAAGTGTTCTATCCCAAATCCATGGAGGGACTCTCACTACAATCAGTGTTACTAACTCCTGCTTGTATACAAGATTGGCAGCTTCCCATTTGATTTAACATCTTCAAAGACCACAGTTGTGCTGAATTACATTCATGAAAAACATCCCACAGCCACCCAAACCAAACCAAGTCTTACTTTCTTTTTCCTTCCTGCTAGCATTTCCCTCCTGCCCAATTTTTAGTAAAACAAAAAGCATGGGAAGAACAGTCAGATGATTTTATTAATGTTATCACAGCACCTAAAGGGGTCACATCAACAACACTGTCTCACAGCAATCACTATACTAAACAAACAAAAACCTTACCACAAGGAGTCCCAGCCCTGAAGCACTTGCAGTCTAAATACTATAGAAGAAACTGCAGGTGGAAGTAAGCGACACAGAAAGCCCAAGGTGACAGAAGTGCCACCAGCCAGCAGGGTAAGTATCGACACAGGGCACCAGCTGCTCAGTTATTGTCAGTCTGTAGCAGGCCCCGCAGCAGGTGCCTCCCATCCTCCAAACTGAAAAGGCTCTTATGCTACAGTAACGCCATTGGGAGGTTTTGTGTAACTGCTGTAGTGAAAGTAACTGACTTGTCTGCAGTCTTAGTTCATCTCCGGCCTCAATCTTTCTTTTAACCATTTAGTCATTTTATTGTGGTACCCTTGATGCTCAGCATCTTAATTCTCTAGCTGACACAGCAATGATTCCAATTTACAAAGTAGTTCAATTAAGATTATATGAGCATTGCATTTTCTTCTCTTTATTAAAAAGACTATGACACCCTACACTTACATTTCATGCAACTTATGTGAAAAACTATGCAATTACTTGACACTCTCAGATCAGTTGTTCCAAGTTTCTTCCCTGCTTGTAATTGTCTTTGACAGCTAATGTAAACTCTAGATTCTCCTGCATCTTTTGCTGTATTCCTAAGCTTTAACAGATATGTAAAAATAATTGTTTTGCTGAATTTCTCTCAACAGAACTTATTATTTGAATATCTACACTGTCACAAATCAAACACATTTCTTGCTGCTGAGTTTCCCCATGTTTGAAGAATGATCCACTTATATATTTACCTCCTACAGGTCAGTTCAATAGTAAATTAGTAATTCATTAAGTTCCTCAGAATGTAAAACTCTTGCTTAAGCAGAAAACAAACTAAAGACAGTCATTCCAACATGGCTACAAGTATGTGGAAAGAAAAATCAGTAAGTTCTAAGCATACTGAGTCAATGAGGAAAAAAGCTACAGATAACAGCACAGGTCTGTTCCCTTTTTGTACGTAGAGAGTTATAAAACAAAGATCAGCTTTCTCTGTAAATGCCATACACCTCTGTGTCACACAGGTTTTCTTTCATGGCATTACCTTAGTAACATGAAACAAATTACAAAGGCTGATTTGTAATCCAGTCCACACTTAAACTAGTAAATCCACAACAAGTCTTAAATGTAAACTCCCTTTTAATTGCTCCATTGTACAATTTATTGTTTCCAATGACAACTATTTTTCACATTGTATTTGTCCTTCATATAAGCAGCAGATGTAAATAGTTACAATGAGATGCTGCTCATTGATTTGGGGAAAATGAATACATTTGCATTGGGCTTGGACTGTGTCCTGTACTTTAAAAGAAGAAATTCTCTTCCTTGACATCGGCCCATCTATTCAGAAGGCAGGTCCCCTCACCACCACACTTCTCTGATTCTGTCCAATCCTCTCCAAAAGAGGTTTCCTCTGAAGTCCTGTAACATACCATTCTTTTTTGAGCATTAAACATTTTTCTCTGCAGTTCAAGTGGTCTTAATCCTCCAAAGAAGCTGATTCTAGAACTGTTTTGAAGCACCAGACCTTAGTAAAGTGCCAGGACACAAGATGCCTCTTTCAAAAGCAGCTGTAATGCAATACCTGGAAAGTTTATCAAACATGTTGACAAGCTTCATTGCTTCATATTCTTTTTGCTCTTCAGTCATTTCATCCATCGGATTGGGCATTGGTTCTTCTAAGTGACCAGTGATGAGGTTAATGCTGCAGGTGGAAAAACAATACAGTTTACATTTCTGTAGAAATATGCACATTTTTTTCCCTGCTTAATTGCATGGAAGAGGAAGAAACCACCAAGACTAAAACTGTCTGCACATGACAGCTTTTGTTATAAATAGTCAACCTTCATACTTATACCCTTTTCTCATGAATCGTGATTTTAACTTCTTGTTGATTCACTGTATTAATTTCTTGTTAGCTCCCCAGAAATGCACAGCCCCCGGTACTTGTTATGTTATAACCCACATGCAAGGGAATAATGATGGTAACGATTGTGGTGTCATGAGTAATCATGACAAAAATAGGGAACTGAATGACAGATATACGTTTGAAACTAATTCTATACAGGCTTATTTTTAAAACTATAGACAGGTTTCAGTTAATTTTCTTATTTATGAAGAACTGTTGAATTAGATTCCTACTGCCCTCCCATGATGATTATTTTTTGCTCAAACCAAATTAAGCTTTGAGAATTTACAATGCCAGTTTTATTCTCACAGTTAAAACAAGTGAACAGTGATACAGAAATGGTAACAGAAGCAGAGAAGTAGTTTTAAAGAACACTTTCAGAGAAAATTACCCTTTCAAACACTTTAATCACAAACATTTAACAGCAATACAGAAAATCAGATGCATAAATCAACTGACAATTGTCTTGACTATTTCATTTAAGTGTTAGCTTTTGACTAATACATGTTATATTTTCACTTATAGGCATATAACTGAATGTCAGGCTTTTGAAATGAGAGCAAAGAGAAAATAGCAAGGAAAAAAAAATCTTGAAGTGCAGAAATAAAAAGAAACCTCCTGTTTCAGAGTTCATTTGTTGGGAGAGAAGCAATGTAATTGCTGTAACTTCTCAAACATTAATCCTGTGTTTTACTGATGTACCTAAATAAGAATCTCTGCGAAATTCAAGGAAAACACAGTAAAACAAAAAATAACATCCTTCAGATCTCCACTATCAACAATTTCAGGACCTACTTAAAATGGCATCAAATCTTAGATATGATAAACTGAAACCTCTATCACCAAATCAATTATAATTAATAAGAAGCAACAGACAGCTTCTATATGATCACTGAATACTTCAAATAAATTGGATTCCTGATGCATGACTTCTGTAGAAGTTATTTTCCTCCTTCCATATTTACACGGGACCTACTTGATTCTTTGGGAAAATTTTAGTAACAGCAGTCTGAAGCGAGACAAAAACTGAAACTAGACGGACTAGTTTGTTCCTTTTCAACATAGTTCTGATTAAAACCTTAAGCCATATCTGACACTTCTGTTTTCTCCATTACAGAGATATACCCCACAAACAATAGTTTGCAGTTTGGCAACTTCATGTGGGTTCCTGGAAAATGTGGGGTAAAAGCCCTCCTTGCTAAGTTTGTTACTATAATTTTTTTTAATATTTGCTTAAAAATCTCTGTCCACCCTTGAATTTTAAATAGTTATTCAGACTGATTTTAAATAATTTGCATTGTGATTTTTTCTTTCCTCTGGAGCCATCTGACTGCATGATGGTCACTACTAGAGGCTGGTTTCTCAATAATTAGACCATGAACTCAGCAGAAGGCAGTAGTTTGTATAAGCACATGTAATTCCAAAGCTGGCCTCTCTGGAAAAGTCAAAACAAACAAAAAACATTTAAATTGCAACAGGATATGTAGAATTGAAAACAATACTATACTTTGGCTTTGCAGATTTGTATTCTTCTGTATCTGTATCTTCATCATCTGAATACCAATGATCTCCTCTTCCTCCTGCCAACAGGCCCCTTGCTGCCAGCAATCCTGCTGCATTACCATAGCCTGTGTATTTCAACAGGCTATCCACTGCAAAGAGCCATACAGAAAATTATTAAACTATAATCAGCTACAAAACAAAACCCACCACAGTGCTACTACAATTGAGAGTTATAGCAAGAGGCAAATATACGAATTGCAGCAAGACCTTACACAAAAGGGAGAAGAAAACATCATTTTTACCTCTCTCTTTACAAAGAACAAAAAGAAATTCTGCTGCAATTTGCTTTACTCCAAGGTCAACATGTGTCATAAGGCGCACAAGTTTGTTCCTCACTGTTGTTCCAACTTCTGGACGACTCGATACATCTCTTAATGGAGGCAGCACCTACCAGCACAAAAACAAATGGCACACAGTGCATGGCAACACCCATCCAACACTGCAAAAAACCCCACAGTCAACAGAACAAGAAAATACTGTAAGCTCTGTCCTTCAAAAAAAGGGCAATAGAATCAAATAACTGGTGCCAACGGGCATTAGGAACGACTCTTGCTTCTTAATATATTTAAGCCTTCCAGTCTGTCATTCTGGGCACAAAAGCTCTCAGTCTCAAATGTAGACTTTGAAAATACAATTATTACAAATTTATGAGCACAAATGGGTGTCCCAAAACAGTTGGTCAACAGGCAGCAGTAACTTTGTGTTCTCTGTTTTGTTTTGCTTGTGTTTCTGGTAAAATCATTATAAGTATCAGCTCAAGGGAACTCACAATATTAACGTGATGTGTAGTTTATGTAGAACAATGATATGCTTATAATGAAAGAGCAGGAAATTAAGTCACATTGCAACTTCTACTACAAGTTTCTACTACCACATTTGAAAAATTGGCTCTACATGTATAAAGAAAATGCATACTTCTCCCAGAGAACACTCTTTTAAAAGCCCAAGCTAAATTTCAGAAATATTTTGGAAAAAACAGTAATTAATATTTCCTCAAATACCTTCTTTTCTCATTAAGTGTTATTAATATTGTTAACTTCAACCCTCCAGAGAGGCAGGGGGTGTCTGAATCATGGCTTGTTTGGCAAACTAACTTCTGCCTCCTTGTGTGTATGCCTTCAGACTCAAAACCTACGCTAATTTTTTCACATTCACAGGATATGTGACATGATCTACAAACAAATCTGGGCCATAGTATGAAATATTTAATGATCTGAAGACTCCAGTAAGAATTAGGATCTTCAGCGTTTTATTAGGGAACAAAACAAATGATGCCACTAATTTTCATAAGAAATTGCAGGTCTTTTGTATTCTAGGTGTCTAATGTAAAATGTCACATCCTGTGCTAAATTACTGCACATTTACTACTGAAATCGGAGTCACTGGGAACTGATACTTAAACAAATGAATGCTACAGTACTGACTGTTTGAAAAAATAGACCTGTCTTTTTCAAACTAAGTATTCAAACAATTAGCAAAAACATTTTACTGTATCCTTGCTTACTCTCCCCAATGGGGATAGTACCATGACTGTCATTTCACAGTGTGTTGTAAGAATGAATTAATGTTTCTAGAGTACTCTAATACTAATATAGTGATGAGTGCCATAGGACAGTCCATGAGGAAATCAATCATTCTGTCTTCAGATCACAATTTGAATAGTGCACAATAAATAAAGCCTAAGGCCAACACTTAACAATGAGGGTAATTCAAAATATCAAACATCCAGTCATGCAGTTAGCAGTATCCATCCATTCTCTGCACTATATGAGGCAGTGGTCCTGTGGTAGCAGTCAGCATGCAATTGTATCTGACATCTAGATGTCGAGATGTCATAAAAACATGCAGACAACTTCATTTTCTAGCTTCTGGACATTTGGCTCTGCAACTTTTTTTTTAGTTAACAGATCAGATTATCCTAAGAAAGAATTGCTACAAACAAAAACAATAAACAAGAATGAGTTTCTTAAACTCCTCAACCCCCCTTTTCTAGTATAGATGAAAGAGGCAGGAAATATATGCTCTTTTCCATTTTAAACTCCATTTATAAATTCAGGCACAGCTCGATCTGGAAGCAGCATCTCGGATGCAACCCAAAACCCACCACAGCTTAGGAAAAAGAAATTTCTAAGCTGCTTTTAGCTGTCTTTCCCTTGCTCATCTTTTAACTTCTCTTCAAATGACTTCGGGAAAAGCAGCAAAACAAAGAGAAAACACCACACCCAACCACCAAGCTACACAGACCCTTTACATCTTTAACCACTGCATGGAAATCTTTTCTCCTATAAAAAGCCTACCCACAGTCCACACTGTATTAAACAGCTCTTTTAAAAGACCAAGTGACAAAGTGTGCCTGTTTGGGGACAGAGTTTTACCCTGCTGGGACTGCTCATGCACACTGGTACACAAGTTTCAATCCCAATGACTCCTGTCTGCTGAGGTCAAACTAAAGCTCAAGCAAGAACCCATCAAAATATCTATATTCTCACTGGCTACCACACAGCTCTGCAGAGTTGTATTAACCACACTGAAATGTTTTTTATATGCCAGTTGTAAGGGGATAGACCTCACTGATTTCTTTGCCCCATCTCATATGACCCATGGTGACTCATATCAACACAGCTTTACAACATCCCTGATGTTATTACTTCAACAGCTCTAGAAAATGCACTGTGGAACTTAGGCTGTAATATCTATTGATTTACGTGATTGAAAACCTATTTCTATGGCATTGTCCTGCACTGATGCACAAGCCTCAAAGTTTATCATTAGCTTCATATTAAAGTTTTGATGAATATTTTACTTACCTGAGCTTTGATAAACTTCCTGATATTCCTATGGGTTCGACAGCATTCAGTTAATAAACTGAGAACTGGAGTCAGACCTTCTCTATAGCTGCTTCCCTATAATAAAACCAAATACAAATAGAATGTTTTATAACAGATTTTGCTTTACAAATTCTATGAACACTTCAATGAAGTTCTATATGGCGGCCAAAATATGAACTTTACATAGTCACATACACACAAAAGCAAGTAGCTTCAAATATTCAGAGGAATTTGTTCTCAATTTTGAGGCGTTTCATAATCTAGGACATCCACATTTGTGCTAATACTGGCTGAAAGGTTTGAAACAAGCTTTACATACGTGCACTTTTAGCTTTAACTAAAGAGGCCCCTTTTATGAGGAACCCCTGCAGCCCATACCTTGTCTATTCTCTTCTCCATGAAATCCAGTAAAATTTGAATTGCTCTCATGTTCATACCATTGTATTTTATATCTGTTTCCTCTTGGGATGATGGTTTAATAAGAACATCCAAGCAAGAAACGGGAACATTGCTTAAGAGGTTGATTGCATTGCTGAAACAGATTTTAAAAATTCATTATTCATTTGGAAGAAAGAATTAAAAACAGAGTACAACTCATCATAAACTGCTTGTACAAGTACAATCAAAAAGAGGTCCTGCAACTCAAACAATGCTTTATTTTCTCCTCCCTGGTTTTAAAGGAGGTGGCATACATTATCGCCTGAGTGCCGGCTCTTGCAACGAGCAAGGAAAAAGAAAGACAAAAGCTCCAAAAGCAATATTGCAGCAGTGCAGTATGACTTCCAGCCCCCATCCCATGGATAAGGCACAGTTTCCAGCAGTGAGCTCCCGCAGCTGATCTCGAAGGACAGCAGGGGGAACTCTCACATTGATTTGCAGTGATCAGTTTCTTCCTCCTTGAAACTTAAAGCTTTTTACCACACATCCGTATTACTCTCATTACGGCGACAAAGTACACCACAGAAAACATTTCCTCCTGCTGTAACAGGAGGTCATGGTGCCAATTTCTTAGGTCCACTGAAATATTTTCACTTTTATTTAGCTTGTAGTATATATAAGATACAGAAGGCTTTCAACACATTAAAAAAACATTCAGGTTTATTTACCAAGCACTACCTTTCAGTAACTGGCGTCTTCACGTTCTGCAACACACAAAGAGGAGCGCTTCCCAAGGAGCCATTAAGTGATTTAAATTAGACCACAGGGTCCCTCCCTCCTCTTTAATGGAGTTCAATGGAACTTACTTTGCAAGGGTCTCTTGTGTGGTACACATCCCTCGAGTTTGCTATCCTGTTATCATTGTACAGATTTGTGTTTGTACTGGGCTAAATTACACGGATGCTGCAAAGATTAAAATTCTGTCATCATTTCCTTCCTGATGCCCAGCTAAACTTACAAATGGATGTATTTAAAATACTATAGAACTATTCAGGTTTACATATGCAGACCTCAAAGCTATCAATGAAGTGATGAGCACTGATGTTTCAAGGATTGCTGATGTGTTCCAAGAATGCAGAAAACTTTTCAAACAACTTGGTTTAAGACTTTTAATATCTACTTAGAAGCTGCCCTCTGTTTTTAAGTTATTAATACAATTCTAACAAAGAATTAGCAAAAGCAAATCACAGCAATCAGACAAAACGGCATTTCTAACAAATGTGCTGGTTCTGGTTTGATCAGTCTGGGTGGTTGTTCCACACTGTGCCATCTCCTTTTTGCTCTTTTAGCAATTGAAATTCAGACAACTATTACTTTGGGGAATGCTTGTTCTCTTTGTTTTTTTTCACTTCCAATTCCTGCTCAAGATATGTCTTTTATATCACAGAAGTTATTCCTCTCCAATAATTCAGTAATAGCCAGAAACAAAATAGACTGAAATTCAACAAATATTTGGTGGCTTCAGGCCTTTCATCAAAAGTTCTCTTTTTACCAGTTTCTTATTAAACAACCAAGTTCCCAAACACCTACAAAATTAATTTTCTGGATCACTGTGTCTGAGCTATTCTTTTCAATAAATGAACCCTGGCTTTCTGATCTTTGTCACTCCACTGACAGTTTTATTTGTGGTAGAGGAGTGTATGAAATTCTCCAGCTACCAGGAAGTCAGTGACTATGCACAGCTCTTCACAATAGTGTTTGCATTCCTACTCCAGGGGGTAGGAATACTGCGTATATTACTCTCCCCTTCTCGGCTGCCTAGAGATCATTAATCACTGGGACATGACATCCACCCACTCCTGCTCCCAGCCCCCTCCTGATATGCAAATTTAGAAGCAAAGGCTTATTTAGAGCTGCTGAATGCCTTGATTAAAACCTTGTTAGTGGGCAAAAATGGCACTCAGTCTATCTAATATGTGATACTTTAAGCTGTACCACAAACATTAAGTAATGACACGACAGAACCACAATAATGACAACAATACCGAGCACTAAATTAGTTAAGATATTTTTATCAGTAACTTCTGCTTATTTTTTAGAAATGGAGTCACACTGACAATCAGTACATCACAGCTCAGAGCATGTAACCAACACCTGATGTTCACATAAAGTAACTTCTCAGTTTACACATTCAGAGCACAAGCATTCAAATAATGTGCTTTGACATGCTGCCCAAATCCTCCATTGAAGCATCTTAGGTTCTGCACATTTACAAACTTAGAGAAATGCAAGTGATCAGTGATCCTGAGAAATACACCTATGTCTCCCTGATGCTTTCAAGTTTATTCTGCATTCAACACTGTTTGTATTTTATTTTATTTTTAACACAGTTTTCCTAATTGCCTTACTGATAAGCTCCATGTGGAAAGCAGAGCTGGAACTTAAGCTCTGCTCTCTGACTCACACCTCATCTCCAGCAATAAAGGCTGCATGGTCAGAGTCCAGCATGCTGAACAGCCCAAATGATGACACAGCCTCTCTTTTTTGGCTATAGACTGCTAACAACAGTTTACTCATTCCTTAGTGAAGCTCCTATCAGGAACTAAAGTTTTGCTTATCCAAATACATCAGTGGACTGAAGCGGGGCCCTCTGATCTAGGCCCTGATTCCTTTAAGGATTTTCAGGGGCACTACTTCTGACTATAGCTTTTCTATTCCACAGTTGCCTTGTGATGAATAGTCTCAGTAGAAAAGCACATTCAATTATTCAGCTTTTGCTGCATCCTTGTGGCATTCAAAGACAAAACTCAGGTTCTGCAAATGGGCGGAAATATTAGAATTGCAAAAGCCAAAACCTGCACGGTGCTCTTCTAGCATATAAATCAAGATTAAACACTACATGAACAATGCTGTACTTGCACTCTTTAGGATCTCGAGCTAAGTAAAGTAGCTACAGTTTGTTAACAGAGGGAGAAAGTTGTTTTCTCAGCGTAAAAGAAAAGACAGATGCAACACTGCACTTAGTCTGATGAGGAAGGAGAAACAACTGAAGTGACACAAGGCAGTGACGTGTGTCCTCATTTCTTTGCTGCTTCCCCCTCTCAGAACTAGAGAGAACCTTTGCCTTGCCTTGGTGCCTCCATAAGGTCTACTTGGGTAGCATTGCTACAAAAAACGTCCCTTGTGACTGAAAAAAGCAAGGACAGAAATCACACCTATAATACATATTCTTCACAGCTTCCTAGTTCTTTATGTAAAGCCCTTTTTGAATCTCACCTGCCAGTGTATGCAAAAGGTAAAACCAAAAGGACTCGCATAACATGCAACAGCACAAGATAATGGAATTGCACAGGGCGATGTATTTAACGGGTTGATTAGAACAGTCAGATTTCTGGACAAGGAAACAGAACTTGGGAAGTGCATCAGCTGGATAATAATTCAACAGAATACCCAGTTCTCTCTTGCAGTCGTTGAATTTATCCACAACTGTTAAATTCTCCCAGCAGGGGGGAATTTATTCCCACTAGCCCCTCCCTCCAAGGAGGATGAGAGCACAGAACGCCCACCACACGCAGCAGCAAAGAGAAAACAGACTGCCTTTTAGGGGACAGCACTAACTTTAGTCATGGCAACTACTGCAGCAGTATCCTAAATTATTCCAATCTAGTCTGCACCAACTGAGAAGGGCTCTGATGTAGGATTTTAGGGTTCACCTACTAAGACTGTTGATCTCTGAGAGTGTTCCAAGATTTTAATCAAGCTCATTTAACACTTTCAAGATTGCTGGCTGTGAAAAACTGTATATCCTTCTTCACAGAGACTGCTGGTTCAGAAGACCTTCAAAAGATCCTGTGCTTAGATATATGGATATCCCTGAAGAAGAAAGTGGCATCACGATCTTTAAGTGTGCTGAGAGATGACATGGGACTGTTTTTGAAGCTACTGTATTACCAGGCCCTGTGAACAGCTGACCTACTTGGGTAAGAGTGTCACAGAAAAAGAATAACAGTACTGAACAGAAAACTACCACCTCACTAAAAATAATCTAAATTTGATTGAATTATTTGCTGCCAATACCCAACAGTTGGGTGCAGGACTGAGGGGAAAAAAGCCACACACACCGCCATAAAACTGCAAGCTGATCTATTCATCTTTGAAAGAAATACTATTACCAAGGAAAAAAATATTTGTAATTTTAATAAAGCAGCCTGGAACTACTGGCAATAAAATACCAACTTGTTACTTCCACCCCAATCCATGAGAATTGCAAAACTGACATATGAAAATCTCAAAAGGTAGTTTTTCCATCAGATTCGGTGCAAAACCACAGAAGTTGCATTCCACTTCAATTTACACTACCTATAGAACTTACATATGTATTTTCATCCTCTGATACACACCCATGCATAGAAATACAAAAGATTTCAAAAAGTTGAGCTTCATAATCATTGGTAAAAATAACAGGCTTGCCAGACACTCTCTCTGAAATAGTGGACATGCCTAAACAATATCTGAGGCAAACAGCTTTTTCATTAAAAAGATTAATAATATTTTACTCAAAATGATTAGTTTTCATTGTTTCTCAGATTCCCAGTTTTAATTCTAGGTGTAGTAATTGCTACTTAAAACATGGAACACAAGCTTTTAACATACACTGATTCTGCAATTCTACCAACCTGTGCAACTCTTCAGTTTTGTCTTCAGTAGGGCCCGTGGTTAATAAGCAGTGTCGAAGAATGGCAGCCATGTAACGAAATTGATGAGATTCATTCTATATAAATATAAATTATGAAGATATTTTTTCATTTTGAAGATTGCAAGTGAGGATTTCAGGTCACTAGAATAATAAAAATTAAAGATGGGAAATACCTATTAGATCATAACATCCATCCCTATCAATAAAAGGACTGTACCTTAGAGTTCACTGAACGCTTAATTCAACAGAACTGTCATAAGATGACTTGGAACGAGGCCTTGTAAAAGTCACTGGAGAGTTTTTTCCAGTTAAATGAGCCTTCGCTACCAGAAAATCCCATTAAAAGTGTTTGCTCAATTCTATACCACTATTCCTAATATACTACTGCTATTTTCCTGCTTGTATTTACGTCAGACTACCTCCTCATTTAGATTATGTACATTTTTCATTTAATTCACCTACTCCTCATTTAGGCCTTTTGCTGTCAACAGTTTCATTCCTTCCACTCAGGCTGTATCTTTTCCATGTTCATTTGCTTCTGTTTCTTGATACCTTTCCTTCATATCATTAATAACTTCTCAGAAACCTTATTTGCCCTACTTTTGCTCTCTTCAAGCAATTCCCTCTTCCAACCTCCCACTAGACAGCAGCCACACAAGGGTACACCAGTAACTACAGCATTTAACTGGGTGTATCCTTGTCCTTTTTCAATAGCTCTTCTTGGCATCCATCGTATGTTCTGGTGTGTTTGACCGAGCACAAAGCACCCCACTTGCACCTTTTGTAGCATCAGCATCCAAATCTGCCAGTTGTACCACCTGCAGCTCTGGCCTGGCTTTGCTACTTTGAAACCATCTCCACTCATTAACTTCTGGTGTTTCAAACGGTTCTGTCTCCCTCAGGATGGATCTCATTTAGCTTTCTACCAATACACCTAACCTCTCTGCCCTCCTTCTGTTTTCCATCTTGTCTACTGTTTGGAACCTCTTCAAATTCTGCATCTTCAGCCCACCTCACTAACATACTGTTTACACTTCTTTGAGATCATTAAAACTGCCACTGGGATATTCACTAAGCAGAATGTCAACCAACATATCTGGCTAACAGTTAACAACTAATAAAAAGCTCTTTAAATTAAAGGCTCCTCGCTTTTAGGAACTTCTAGTACAGTTATTATCTAAGCTTTATCTCAAAACACAAAACAAGCTTCTGCTGCCCCAGGACGTCTTAAACTCAGAAAAAGAAAAAGAAAAAGAAAAAGAAAAAGAAAAAGAAAAAGAAAAAGAAAAAGAAAAAGAAAAAGAAAAAGAAAAAGAAAAAGAAAAAGAAAAAGAAAAAGAAAAAGAAAAAGAAAAAGAAAAAGAAAAAGAAAAAGAAAAAGAAAAAGAAAAAGAAAAAGAAAAAGAAAAAGAAAAAGAAAAAGAAAAAGAAAAAGAAAAAGAAAAAGAAAAAGAAAAAGAAAAAGAAAAAGAAAAAGAAAAAGAAAAAGAAAAAGAAAAAGAAAAAGAAAAAGAAAAAGAAAAAGAAAAAGAAAAAGAAAAAGAAAAAGAAAAAGAAAAAGAAAAAGAAAAAGAAAAAGAAAAAGAAAAAGAAAAAGAAAAAGAAAAAGAAAAAGAAAAAGAAAAAGAAAAAGAAAAAGAAAAAGAAAAAGAAAAAGAAAAAGAAAAAGAAAAAGAAAAAGAAAAAGAAAAAGAAAAAGAAAAAGAAAAAGAAAAAGAAAAAGAAAAAGAAAAAGAAAAAGAAAAAGAAAAAGAAAAAGAAAAAGAAAAAGAAAAAGAAAAAGAAAAAGAAAAAGAAAAAGAAAAAGAAAAAGAAAAAGAAAAAGAAAAAGAAAAAGAAAAAGAAAAAGAAAAAGAAAAAGAAAAAGAAAAAGAAAAAGAAAAAGAAGCTGCATGCTTGGACTTTTCAAAGAGGAAAAGTTTTGTGGGACAAAACCTTCCTCACTCCACAGACAGCACTCACACAAAACCTCATGAGGTAACACCACAACTGTGTGCCATCTCCTGCCTGCCTTTCTGGAGTGAGCTGGACTTCACATCTCTCCAGATTCAGTGTTTTGTAAGAGTAAACCAACTTTGAGATCCAGATTTCAAGATCTTAATTCTCAAGAGTTCAACATGTAATACAGTTTCTTTTCTGAGCTTTTCACAGCTTTCCATAGCTGTGTTATGCTCTTTTTCACCCTCTCTACACAAAGAATTTTGTCAAAGTTAAAGATACTTTCAATAAAGGTCTAAACCAGGAATACAAACAGAAAAAAAACCCCTCACTTTCTTTATACTGTCTTGAAACTCCAAGTATTAGCTATCACTCAGTCTTAGATTTCAGGATTTCTTATTAGGATATCCTGGAGACATTAAATCACTGAATAAATTTCAGACTTTTCTCAAATTTTACATTCCTTAAAGTTACAATTAACATCTTATTTGCTGTTTAGTCCAATGCACTAAAGAGAACAATTATTTGTCAGTTTTAACTACTGTAGACTTTTGTTCAGCTTCATACGCTGCATATTTACAATGCCCAGTGACAAGTTACTGTTTTAGAGACAGTATGATGTGGACTAAAAAAGAAAGATTTCCTATATAATTCTCTTACTGTAGCACAGATTTAGGTTATTCAACAAAGTTATCCTTATAATTTCTGTTTATAAATTTAGGGATGCAACACACAGGATGCATATTTATCTAAGGAAAAAAAATAAGATCTCATGTTATAATGAAAAAAACCCAAGATAAATCTTATTAATAAGACATAACAATAAAAGTGTATTTGATTTTTGTCCTTGATCTCATCTTAAAACATAATGTTTAAGTCCAAACTTAGTGTTGAGATGATGAGAGATAAAGATACTAGAAACAGTACCCCTCTTTTTTCAGAGTTCTTTGTTAGAAATTAGAGTTGATGTATTTATCATCATGCTCAGAACAGACACAACCCACGGAGCCTTCTCAGCTCCATTCCCCCATTGCTGCAGTCCGTGACCTCCAGGGATGCAGCCATCTGATACTCTGACATTACTAAGTGTTTTCTAGCCAGCTAATTATTAATGAACAACATTTATCTTCTTTTGCAAACCTAAGTCTTTTACAAAATAGTATTTTCTGCGAATTTTATTCAAAAACATATAGTTCTAACTTACATTGTTATCCAAGCTATTCTTTCATTAAATAGAAAATGTATGGATTAGATATGTGGGCCATTGACCCAAGAGTTGGACTCGATGATCCTTGTGGGTCCCTTCCAACTCAGAACAGTCTGTGTGTGATTCTGTATGTGATAGTTTTGCCTAAGTAGTAAAAAGAACAAACCTGCTATTTTGGTATTCAAAGCAATGAGCATTGAAGACTTAACACCTGTTGAAAGCCCAACATCATCAATACTTGACACATTCAGAATTCCATCAGGGAAATTTTCTCAGATCGATTTTGAACGGAGAGAAATTATAATGCAAAATTTGAAAACTACCTTAGCTGCTACTTTGAAAAATGCAATCACATTCCATCAAAATTACAGAAGCAAAAGTTAAGCCTTAAAATCATTGCCCTGAGGCTTGGAAAAACCCCTGTCTCTTGTGTATCTGCCTGCTGGTTCTGGCTCTCACAGGCTAAACAAAATCAATTGAAAAAACACTTCAGCTAAGCCTTACCTTGCTGTGGACATTCCAACTGTCAAGTGTTACATTAAATAGAGCCTTTAGTGCCTCAATGGCACAATCTGTCTCTTGCAAAGATAGAGGAGGCCTGTCATGATCTTCTGCTGCTTTATATTCTTCTGTCCATCTTACACTCAGGGAACTTTCCAAAGCCTGAGTCAAAACTTGCACCCCTTGTAGTTCCTGACGCAGCTGTGATCGAATATCTGTGTGCAGAAGTGACAGGAGGAAGAGGAGACGCAAGTCAAAGCATTTAATGTCATCAGCAAACTGTTGGTCCTTACATTTTTGCAGGAGGTTGCAGAGCATAGCTGCAAGGTTGAGTTCCAAACTGAGCTTCTGTGCAACTGAACTATTAAAAATTATGTTACAGAGGCATTTTAAAGCTTCTACTATAACAGGGAATTCAGCCGCTCTCTCCAAAGGATCTTCCACGTTGTCCAGCTTTGCCAGTCTCATGAGGATCTGCATGTTCCTCTTTGTGGTTACAGGCACTAAAACCTTCTTGTCCCTGGAGAGGATCCGGAGGGCCTCCAGGCAGGCAACTTGGCATGACGTTTCTGTGTCTTTTTCAAGGATGTTTAGAATTCCCTCACACAGTTTCTAGGCAAATGCAAACAAACAAAAAAAGGAATAGTTTTAGTGTCAAAATATTGGTGGCAAGAAGAAAGTACTTTTGCTAACTTTCCATGTAACTTTGGAGTTGCCTGCTGACTTAAAAAACAAGTATTCCATATTAGCTCTTCAAAATATAAACTCTTACAAAAGGCCTCCAGAGAGCACCAAAAGCAGTTTTCCTCATGGATACAATCCAAATACATCAACATCTGCAAAAGCATTGAGCCAAAATGGCAGATACTATTCATTATTGCCAAAATTGCCACTATTGTCAAAATACTTCCTTGATACTTTATAGCAACATGACTGCAGAGGTAAACATTAATCATACAAACAGGAGAAAATACAACGCTCTAATAACCTGCAGTTCAGAACTACAACATCTGACTTACAGAAGAATTACCTTTTGTAAGATAGAAATGGACAATTAGATGATCAATTAATAGGGAGAAAAGACAGGACAGAAGAGATTGCTTGATGTGAGAGGACTCTGTAGGATTTTTATGAATTTTTATGCCTCAAGGGCACCAGAGTCATAAGTATAGTTGCAAAGAAGTTCCCAATACAATACACACTGCATTGTACCTCACAGGACACAGTTCCTCCATGCTTCTCACCTCCCGAGCTTTGTGCCTTGACCATTGAATTGAATAAATTACAAAAAAAGCCAGAGCAGCAACTGAGTTGGACAGCCCTAGTGCAGAAGTCTGCTTAAGACCTGAAATTCATACTGTGATCTCAGGCAGTCTGTGTCATGAAAGTGATTACAAAAAGCACAGGAATACTAGTAAAGTATAAGACAGGTCTTGGGGAATGGTCTCTGGAGTTTCATTTTTCACCATCATCACGGTAACGAAAACAGAGCACAGAAACCCATCCCCCTGACTCAAGGTTCAAAACAAAGGGTCCACTTAGGACACCCAAACAAGTTTTGTTACTGTGATCACTTACAATTAAAGCCAAAATGAAAAAAAATTAACAAAACCAGTAACAAACATTAAGTCTACAGCAAATCTAGAACAGACACTCCAGAAGAATAAGGGAGAAAACAACACAAGTCTGCAATAATGTTAAAAGACAATCTGTAAACAAAGTCATCAGACAGTAGGAACTCACAATATGATTTCTAGTTTGCTTGTCCTGAGGTTAAACCCACCCAAAAGCACCACCCAGACAACCAAGATCTTGACTGCATCTCCACAGCCCTAACCTGACTAATCCAGTAAAAGTCTAGAAACCAGGAATAGGTTCCACCTCTCACTATCATGCAGGCAACAAGAGAAATCTTTATCAGAATATTAAAGACAAGGCAACAGAATAAAAAACACATTTGCCCACCCGTACAGGCATATAGGTACTTAATGTGGCTGGAAAAAGATACTCAAGGACAGAGTTTTCAGAGTTCTTCAACACGAACCTAATGCTGACCATGCAGATCTGTACAACTCCGAGACTTAAGCATGGTATGCTAGACCAGCACTAAATGTTTCTGAAGGTGGCATCTCTGAAGTGTTTTCAAAAAAAAAAAAAAAAAAGACCAGTCCAGATCCACAGTCAAATTACCGAGTCACAGCTCAAGCTAAGCAAGATTTCCACACAATTAACTTTGCTTTGCAAGCTGAAGCAACAGCCATGAAGCCTGTTTGGTTTTGAGTAACACAGAACTGAATGGACAGTTCACAGAACTCCAGGAAAATGCTGGTTTATTCTGTTCTGTATTTAAGCACATTTCTATTAGACTCAGCAGTTATTATCTTCCTTGTTGATATCAGGTGCTACAAGATGGTCTGTAACAACTTACCCAAATTCAACAGCTGCTTCACCAACTGGACTTTGCCTTTCTTCAGATACTCTATAGACAGTGCCATACTAACAACACTAGAAGCCAAGTTACCAACCTTCCCAAAACCAAGATGCTTAATGAACACTTGAAAGACATACTGGGCCAGACGGACTGCAATATCAGTAACAAAACAGAGCAGAAAACCAGATCTGATTTCTCTTTAACAGTGCTGAAAATTTCTTCTAGAAATTTAAATACTAAGGATCACTTAATAAATTATCTAATCTCATCAATAGCACTGAAACAAAGTGGAGTTTCCCCTCATTTTTGTGTGGATAAGGGGCTAATGTGTATGTCTCAAGCACTGACAGCCAGATAACTATGGAGACAACCAAGGACTGTTGGTGATAACACACTGGGAGAAAGAACAGCGTGTGGCTGGAGAAGGAGGCCATACAGAGGTAGGACAGCACTTTTCTGGGACAAACATCCTTGTTCTGGCTCCTGGAGATTGGCATAACACAGGGCAGGAAGGAGGTCAAGAACTGGGCATGAACTGTTGACCAAAGGCTGACTCAGTGTGGGGAGAATCAACACCACCAAAGACCCCCAAAGCTCTCAACCTATTACCAGAAAGGTCTGGAAGAACTGAGCATAATAAATAATTTGCATAGAAAGCAAAAAACCTAGCTGCAAGGTGGGGAAAACTTATCTATAAAAAGGTACTCCCACAAAGTCTGGGTGTGCCTGCGCTCCAGGACCTTGGACACTCCATCAGCTGGATTGATGCTGGAGCCAGGACTGGTGATCTTTCTTTCTCTCTTTTTTACCCTACCCCTTACTCAAAATCCAGCAACACTCTGTTTATACCAGAAGACAAGGGACTAACTTATAACAGTTTCCATACCAAGTACATAATTTATTAATGAAACCTTTTAAGTTTTTGCAGACATCTGACTTTTGTCTTTCCTTTTTGACCATGGACATTTACAAATTCTAGGTGCCCCTTTCCCCTTAGGAGTGGGACACCACACTTCTGTGAGCAGCATCACCTGTATGTATCTTGCATCTGGCACTCTGGTTTTTAACTTCAATCAGATAAAACCTGAACACTCATTTGATTACAAAGAGACCAAGCCTCTCAAACCTCAGAGTGATTCTTGACTTTTTTTTTCCGTAAGTTGCACCTACCTCCTGCTATGGAAGTGTCACTGCAAAATGTCAAAAGCACAGCAGGGAGGATCCCAAACAGTACCAAACTCCCACTGTCTTGCCAGTGGAAGCCTAACCCTCCTTGTATACATTTAAAGACTATCCTTGCAATTTAATTAAAGAGTATAAAAACTCCTGGCTTCAAATTTTAGTGAAATGCAGCAAGAGTCTTAACTCTGAACAGCTGTATTAAAGATAACTACTAAATAGAAATTCTTTTTTGAGATTTAGCAACGTGCTTACAACCTAAAACACCCCAAACCATCACTGTGCTTGTAAA
This sequence comes from Sakesphorus luctuosus, assembly GCA_013396695.1. Taxonomy (NCBI): domain Eukaryota; kingdom Metazoa; phylum Chordata; class Aves; order Passeriformes; family Thamnophilidae; genus Sakesphorus; species Sakesphorus luctuosus. Next base: position 657,946 of record VWZD01002838.1, read on the forward strand.
GTACTTCATTTCCTACATGTCCCTGAAGTCTTGGCTGCTTATATTTCACAACATAAGTTTTATAGGTTTGGCTGATGGGCCTAAATTTGGGCTTTGGAGTTCAGACCAGGCCTGGGATTGTCAGCTGACTTGAGCTGAGCTGGGCTAGCTAACAGTTGACTTCTTCTAGCCAATGGTGTTGTATGCCATACCATGTTACGACATCATCTCAGAAGGGGTAAGAGCTGGTGTGTGGATGTGGCTTGGTCAGTTCCACCTTGGCTGAACTAGGAGGAGAACGTCCTGCAGCTCCTGTCTTAGAGTAGGCCTTGCTCCTGCTGCTGCCTCTACTTGCCTTTTGTTTGAGTTCAGAGAAGTAGAAATATTTTGTTGTTACTCTTTCTGTTTCTTGCTAAGTGTCTTTTAGAGTATTTATAGATCTAGAGTAACAGACTTTTGTATTAACTGGGGAGTGGGAGGTTATTTCTTGTTATATATAACTTGTGTAAGTGTGTGTTATATTGCAGTTTTCTTTTTCTTTTAATTTTCTTTTTTTTCTGTATAAATACATGTAGTTCATTTCAGCATAAACCTAGTTTGTTTTTTTTCCCCTCTCCCTCTTCTTCCCTTTTCACTCTGTCTTGGACAGTTGGCATTTTGCCAGTTCAACCCAAGACAATAAGCAAGGCTAATATTTATTTTCAGAAGCATCAATTATAGTCTTATGCATACTAGATTAAAAGCCAGGCCATCACAAACTTAAGAACTGGCTACTAAGCTTCCTAGCCATTCTATATATGTATAATGGCAACATAAATGCAAAATATGTGTAAATATATATATATATACACATACACACACACACACACACACACAATTTGTTTACGATGCAAGACTTACATGAATGAAGAACACAGAGGAACTGGAGTTAGACCCCAGTGAGCCATCAAGAGTGACTTCAGAGGAACCAACACTCAGTTACAATACCCATCACAGTGAACCAATCCTGGCTGGTCCCACATGCCAAAGCAGCTCAGGAAAGGCTACAGCATCTGATTATAATTGAAGAACTACCATGGAAAGTTTTGAAGAAACAAAATTCATCCTACTAGGAAATTGCCCTGGAGGCAACTAAAACCAAATGCCATAAAGCACATTTTCACATTTTCTGTTCTCACCTTGACGTTGAAAGGGAAATGATGCCCAAAGAGAGGAGAAACAGGAAGGAGGGTGACCACAAAAGCATTATTATGTTTCTCGTTTCCTTTAGGTGGTGCTCCTTCCATCACCCTGTAGGCACGGCATAAACTAAGGGGCAGAAATTTCACTTATTTGGTTGGAAATGAAAGCACATGAAAATTCAGACAGCAAGGTACCTCCCCTTCCCCAACATACATGATGATTGTCCAAGTTTCAGGGGTTTTATTGCTATCCTCTAAGTCACAGTAAGATTTTTAACATTACTTTGTGTTCTATACTTTCAAAATTCAGATGGGATTTTGACTTTTATCAGTCATGAAAGAACTGCTTTTCATATACTTTTCCACAGACTCAAGGGAGTATCTAATATTTTTAAACTTTTTTTTATTGTAAAATCCATTAATTTCTCTAGAATTCATGATTTCTCAGCTTTTGTGCAATAGTAAGATTAACACAGAGCAATACACACCATTCTTTTTGTTTGTGCTGTAGTGTATAATTTTCTTGCATGTTAAAACAGGAAATCCAAAAAAACTCATTCATCATCTTGTTTTGACAAATAAAATATTAATCTATTTTGGTCCTTTATCCTGACAATACAAACTCTTGATGCTAAGAAGCAACATAGCCCAGTAGAAAAAGACCTCTCCTAATATTCCAGTATGAGACCTGTGCTTTCTTCCTTGCTCAGCCCCAGACCTATTGTGTGGCTTTGGGCAAAAATGTATTATTTCCTTACTTCCATTTTCTTCCACCACCTTTGTTCACAAGCTCATGAGGGAGGAGGGGGAAGAAAAGGGGAGTACAAGTCTTTAGTTTTAAGTTTCTATTAGGTTTCAGAGCTAAGCACCCAGAGCAGTGAGAAAGTAAGCCCAAGAGTATTTGATATGTTAGTTCAAGTTTTCATTTCCTCTGGAAGTCAAGACAGCATTTATATAACATGTATCATCAGCTATGCTGAATAACGGGACAAATAGATAACCTCCCTGAAAAGGTCATGCTAAACTTTTGCCTAGTCTTTGTGGACCAATGTGGGTGAGGAGGGAAGGTGTGTAGTTGTATTCCTTAAGGATTCAGTCTGTTTCACCTAAAAACTCCATTGCTCAGCTCCTGCTGACAGCAGCAGGTTGGCCTGACAGGGCAGAGGCCCAGTGGTGACAGCACTCACAGACAGCGCTGCAGGGGAGGTGAGGGGCATACACAGGAACCCCTGCTGTCAGAACTGCGGGGCTGAACACCCACCTCACAGTCACAGAAAGGTGAAATCCTGTGCAGCTGCACTCACAGGAGCCCTCCTTGTCCTCCCCCCCAGACAGGGAGAGGGAGAAGCCTTTTACCCTCTGCAACCCAGCAATGAAAGAATGGTGTTAAAAGGAGAGATGGATTTCACTGGCTTGTCACAAACCTTCAGAGATGTGAAAACTGAAAAATGCTGGATGGGAATGGGCAAGACCAGAGGGAATTAGCACTAATGCTTAGTATTAATGAAGGATACTTAGTAACTTTTTTCTCTTACAGGCTGGTAATCCCATAAGGGCTTTCAGTAAAATCTGAACAATGACAGCTAATACTAAGATACCACACAGTGTGCCCACAGAAGTGCTTGAACCTAATGTTTTTACAAGACTTTAAAAGCTTGCAACAAAGTTACTGGGAGAAGAAAAGCTCTGTGCCTTGGTGGCTACAGAACCTTCAGACCTCCCTGAAGCATCAGTGTCAGCACCATTATCTAAGAATGAGGTTCTCCTGAGATTTGGAGCGTAACAGCATCTTGCTCCATCAACAGACTTCACTGCTTCCATCCTTCCACAGTTCAAATATGGTACTGTCCACGACCTTAAGGAATCTCCCCACATCGTGAATTTAATCGGGAGAGAAAGGCCCACAATATAGTTGGTAAAATTTACCACCAGCTATTTCAACACCTTGCAAACATGCAGCAACGCAGGAAAAGATTGTTTTGGAGATTTTCTTCCCACTGAATTTTAGACCCATCGTGTTCAAATTGAACCTGAACAATAATTCGAGAAACTGGTCTCAAACTCTGGAGATCTGTATTACAGAACTGACCCAACACAGTAAGCTGGAGCTAACACAGCAGAAACCAGATCTTACAAGTACTACAAGAGGTGAAGCAGACAAAAGGTAGGGAGTTAAAGAGGAAATATGTGAACCATGAATACTCTACCAGTTCAGGTAAGAATACACCTTAAGAGTAATATTCTTACATTTGGCTGCTGCTTCCTTTTTTACCCCTTCCCCCCCAAACTCAGCATCTCCATCCAGTTTACTCTTGCTATCACAGCCAGATTAACTCTGTTATATCACCTCAACAAACGGCGCTGTAGCAACTTCTAGTTGTGGAATGCCACGTCAAACTTGGCAATCAGTGCTGACAGACATTTCCAGGGCACAAACAGTGCTACAACTTTCTTGCCATTTTAAACATAAATGTGATACTACTTCAGAAGCAGTATTTGGACCTGACAAGGTATAAATAATGGAGAGCAAAGCTATTAAATGATGACAAAGTGGTCCTAAAAACACTTTCCTTTTTGTATTAGGACATGTGAGGCTTGAGCTGAAGCACCTGCTGCGCCACACAGAGAGAGACACTATGCCTGACACCCCTCTCCAAGGTGACTGCCTGGTCAAGTTAACAGATAATAATTTTCTGGAGTTGATTCCAGTATAGACCTAAAGAACCAACTGTGTCTCAACTATGACATGTTGTTGCAAAGTGTCACAGTCCTGAAGACAACTTTTTCCAGTAAAACACAGTCAACAGCTTTCTTGACTGGTTGAGACAAATACTTTGGATTTCTAAGAGCTGGCTAAGGTCCTCAGAACCAACCCTGCTGCCTTAATTTCAGCTGCTATTCCAGAACACATTTGCTTCTGGTTGGCAATTCCTATCCTGTTTACACACAGAAACTCAAAACAGGCCTTCACAAATTCATTGTTTTTTATTAGTATATAACAAGTTAAGAAGGCACCTACTCGATCTGCCTGGTATTTGAGCAGATCATACAGTACAACACAGATTGCCATCTAATTTATATCCACAGATAGCAGACACATCATTAAACCAACCAGGACAAATACAAGGACAGTTTACATTACAATCTCATGTTTTTATCACCCTGTGATGTATTAGAGTCCTATGGCTATGTCCAGATAGACATGCTTGATAGCATTACCTCTCTTCCTGCCTTCTGGAGGACACAACCTCCCTCCTCCTGGAACTCAGTGTTACAAAGTCACTGCTGATTTAGTTGGGTTATAGCCCAAAGCATCATGCTTTGAGAGCTGTTTTATGGTGCAACAACTCCTGTCCAATTTACCCAGCTTCTAGGCAAGCCATAGTTTTGCTTTCCTACCTTTCATATTTTACAGGATATGACTGTTGTGTGTGGATTGGCCTCTACCCAACAGTGTCCAGCCTAGAAAAGCTTAAAGCACAGTTACACCCACTTTACAACACAATCACACCACTGACACAACCCTGCTGTAATTTTAAGGTGATGGCTGGAGCTGTGTGATAAGGCAGAGCAAAAACTTGCATTGCTGTAATTGATCCTTTACTTGCATTCTTGCATAGACATGAATGACTGACAACAAAGTTTGTCAGGCTTGCTGGAGTAAATAAGCAAATTTACTCATAGGCCATGAACAAAGCAAATATGCAGCAAGGGACTGGTAAGAAGCACATACCACATTCCTCAGGTCATAATGCAAACTTTCAATGGCACCAGAAACCACTGACAAAATCATCAAGTCCCTCTGTATTTGCCCCCATACCTGAACATCAATTCTATTATATGACTTCACTATGGATTGTGACCCTTTGACTAAACTCTCTTTCACTGCAATCATTCTAAGTTAGCAGCAGTAGAACTGCAAATACTGTCAACTCAAGTACATTTGTGCATTAACTAAACAAAAAATGGAACCTGTTTCTGAATTCTCAGTGAAGCTGCATCTTGCTGTCTGCAAGCAATTCCCATCAATTTTGGTAACAACTTTAGCTGTTTGCTCTTAGCAAGAGCATGTACTATTTTCCCTTTCAATTTAAAGCATTTTTATTTTTTATCTTAACTGAATGGTGAAAGGAGAATGCTCAGTGTTTTACAGTTGCTAAACACATTGAGCTTATGTAGTTGAGTAGCTGTTAAAAAAAATCAACAACACTCAAAAAAACTAAGACCAACCATAGACAAAAAAAAAAATCCTAAACCTTACAACCCATCCTCCCCAACCTCATTGTCTTTATTTGGCTTCTGCCCTGTTCTCCTTTCCCATGTTCTCTACTTGGCAAACAATTTTACAGCCCAGACACTTTCTCATTCACAATGTGAAAAGAGATGGAAGGGATGGTGAGGAAAGAGACATAAGAAGAAAAACACAGTAAGAAAACCAACTCAAGATCCCAGCTGAGTTCTACAGATCAGAAAGGACACACACACTCCATCACCACATTACTGAATGTCAGCTTCGAGTAAAGCCAGAAATAAAGCCAAGCTAAGAGGTCTTCAAGTCACCTGTGGACTGAAGAATTGTAATTTATGATCACAGTACACACAGCTGGTGGTTTTGCAAATGCAAAGGGCAGATTTATCATCTCACCTATTTCGACCAGAGAAAGACTTAACACCTTAAAATATTTAAATTTTGCACACAATCATGGAATGAATCGATGTGTGCCAAATTTCAAACAAGCAATCCTTGCAGGAACCTTGCAATTCTGATTTCAAGCTTTGAGTTTATTCCAGAAACACACAGCCTTATTCACTAATGAACATTTGCTGAATAAACATGCAAATGAGCCCAAAAACTAATTACAGAACAGAAAGGATGGGTCTTGTTATATATTACACCCCAAAAATAACAACAGGAAAAAAATTTAAACCAAGCTTTCAATGTGAGGCTGCAGATGGATCTCAAGGGATCTGTTCAACCCTGACACCCCTGCACAGCTCAATACTACAACACAAACACTCCTCATCTTTGAAATCTGACATGCACATATCACATACCACTGATTACTGATACCTTTGAATTAACAGCCTTCTCTAGGCCTGCCTCCCATACAGCTTCATATTCTTCCTCTGCACTTATTACTTCATCTTGAGTATTATTTAAGTATCTAACACAGACAAGAAATACATCTTTCATGTTGCTACATGCTAAGAAGAGAGAAAATGGAAAAATCTATTGCAAAATTTTATCTCAGTAGACACATAAGAGTCTCTTTACCCTTATTCCTCCACCTCATCCCATAACTGTACACAACAAAATTATTTATGGGCTTTTCTGTTACTACTTTCATTCAAGACTGGGTGTTTTGCCAAGGGAATTTACTCTTTCAGAAAAAAAGGGAATATGAGGTTGTCATGTCTCTTGCACTGAATAAACAAGAACTAAACCATAACCTTTTAATCACTGCCTGCACCATTTTACAATGGCAGCTAAAGTAAGAGACTGCTTTTACTTTTTGACACTTCTACATTGAGGTATCAGCTCAACAGCCTATTTTACTTACCTTTCTTTTGTCTTCGTCTGCTGGATCAAATCTGAAAACAGTCCGATTCTGGAAAAAAACCCAAGAGTTTGCATTTGTTACATGAACATCAGTATGTAATACCTGCAGAACTATTATAGGACTCCAGGAGTCTAGTTAAAACCAGTCTCAGATAGCAAGACCATCACCAGGCCAACTCTTGTCCTTTTCCCATCCTACCCAACTGCAAGAAGGGCAGTCCCATGGTGTAATGGAGAGCACTCTGGACTCTGAATCCCAAGGTCCTGAGTTCGAGTCTCAGTGGGGACTGTCCCCTGGCAGTTCAATGCCTCCCTGCCATCCCATCCCGTCACATCTCGGATGCTCAGCAGGGTCAGCCCCGGTTAGTACCGGGTGCTGTGACAGTCCCGAGGACTTCACTGTCACTGTCCAAGCTCTCTCGGCCGTGGCAGATGGACCTCAGGACTTAAACAGTGGGGCCAGTTCTGCACACGCTGTGCCTCACCTAAAAAACCCACTGCGCAGGCTGGAAGGGCACACCCACGTGGGGAGAGCCCTGCCCAAATCTTTGTTCACGAAGTTTGGCCATACATACATACACATACAACAGCAAGAGCTTCAGTGAGTGGCTCCAACAAACAGTTTTCCAACTACAGCTGGTGCAGAGCAGGACTTTATCTGCAGGCTGCACTTCTGATGAGAGTTACTACCTTAAATGTGGCACCTGACAGGGTGGAAAATGGTAACTAGAGCCTCGTGTTTTTCAAATACCTTATTACTCAGATTCTTTCCCAAGCAGATTTCATTTACAAGCTTTTGACAGCTCTGACTGCCCCAAAGCAGAACAACCACAGTATCACCTTGCCCAGAAAACAGGTAGGATAAATCAAATAAGCCTTGCTACAAAAACTACCAGCTTCTGCATTCTGGCAATTTCCAAAACATATTACCAAGGTATTGGTTTCTCTGATACAATTAAACACAAGATAGACATGGTCTAACAAGAGGTACCTATTAAACACTTCCTATAGTAACTGAGTCCAGTTCTGTGTTAGTACCCAGAAGTGTGTTATTAGTGGAATGTTACTAATCTGACAAAGGTTATTCTGACAGTCAAAAAAAGCAGCAGTAACACCTGACAGTTATTCCACCATTTCAAAACTTCCAAGCCAAATGATTAAGCATTATGATAGGCTTTGAAAAAACATTAAAATCTCAATTTCTATTTCTAATATACAATTTGCTATCATCATGCAAGCAACTGGAAAACAAAAGTGACCTTCCATAGCACATCTGTGGGCCTCTCATCTTTCATGACCCCAGCTTGCAATTACACAGAAAGACCTTGGACATCCACACCACCACCAAAAGCACAACATCAGTTAGAGCCAGAAGATGGTAGGAAAGTTAATTCCCTTCCTCTCTCTTACAGGGCTCCCAATTGAACCACACAACTTCAGCAATATGCCAGTCAAAAGCAAAAAATTAATCAAGAAAAGGCAATCTCTGTGTTTGCACATGTATATTTTTGGAAATTTAGAGAAGAAATGTAGTGACAGCAAAAAGTCCAAGTGCTGGAGGAACAGAGATTTGGAATAATCATTGCAAATGGCACAGTGCACAGAAGCAACAACAGACCTACTGATTTACCTCATTATCTTTATTCTAGAGCCACCTGCACCTTGGAACTACACTTGATCCATCCTTTCTTTACAATCAAAGCATGTTTAATTTGTTTCTTGGAAAAAACATAAGGAAACCTAAAGCCCAGAAGAGATGTAAAGAGGGTAAGAGGGCGTAGAGGGAAAAGGTCTGGAAGGCGGAGTCCTCTGCCTCTGCCCAGTCTTGCTTTTTTACAGGCAATAATGTATGAATTAGTTACACCTCGTACAAAAAAGAGATGTAGGAAACCTGATGGAAAACTTGTAACAAGAAACACAGTAAGAGCAATGTTACATTGAGACAGTATCAAAGGCTTCCCACCCCACTTCAAAATTTAGCTGCACATGTAACTCCAAGACTTCATTCAAAGACTTGAAATGCCAGAATGGAAACTGCGCCAGCTCTGAGTGTCTTTGAGAATTCAACGCAAGTCTAAATAATTCATCTGAGAAAGCTGCTGAGAAGGCATGAAATCCAGTACAGCAAAATTAAGTAACTATGTTAGTGCATGCTTTTTGACATTTAACACGGGGTCATTTTGAAGAATAAGGACAGAGATAAAAGTTTCCTCCAATCAGAACCCTTGTTCTATACCTCAGAGGTCAACAAGTTAAAACAGATGTGTCTGACAAACTCTTGGTCTACCAGTCCCTCAGGGAAAGTGCCCTATGGCTGCATCCATCTCTGCATTTGAATTTCATGTGCACAAAGGCAGCCTATGTCAAGACTGTTGCTCAAGCTTATTCTAGAAGCTCAAGTTTGAGTGAAGAAATCAGTTACTGCCATTGTTAGAGTTAAAATATATTACACTTAGGACAGCAAATTTCAAGCCACCTCTTGAAGGCTGAAGAATAACCAAACACTAATTCCCAATCACTTGGCTTCTCCCCTAATCACAAAGCTATGAATCTGAATGTTTGCTCCTGTAACAGATGCCTAAATTTCAGCTGATTGTTAGTTCAACACCACTGCATTCAAATTACATCCAAACTCTGAGTCAGTACCAGCTTTAGAGACCTGTGCACGAGTCACACAGGCATTGACACAAAGGACACACACCTGATGGGTTGAGACATAATCTCTCAAAAGGGACTACACTGCTTTATTAAAATCTAGGTGACAAAATGTTCCTATCAGAAAAGGTGGGAAAATATAAAATCCCCCTAACATCTATCTTCTGATTTTTATTTCCCTACATTACTAAGAAATCCATTTGCTTCTTGAGTGAGCGCACACATATTAGACTGCAAGGGCAGCAGACACTTGGTACTCTTCCACACCTGTCAGCATTAAAAGCTCAACCTGTTCTGAGCTGTCTCCCCTTTCTGCTTGATCAGAACCAGGGAAGAATGCAGTGAGGTCTGGTAGCCCATTTGACACAGACCCCCTCCCCCTGCACACGGACACAGCCCCTGCCCAGGCGGTGGCAGGAAAGTCTCTCCAGACCCGGCGACAAAGGGCAGCACCTCGGGCAGGTACACAGTGGTACGGCAGCTATTCAAGAGACTCCAGTGTTATTCTGTCCAGCCTCTTCTCAGTGGTATATGTAGGTTAAAAGACTTGTGAGGCAAGCGTACACTATGGAACAGCTCTTTTGACAGCCCGATCACCGATAACCCGCTGCACTACCCATCGAGCGTGTAGCTGCAAGACCGAAGCTGCCAGGAGAGGACCATGGGCTTGATGTCCCCGCAACACCACTGGCTTTGAGCTCCCGTGAAAGTCTGTCTCCCCCGGGCACTGCCCTGGCTCCCCATCCCCAGTGCCGCGGTGCCCCGCACGGCCTGCGGGCGGAGCGCAGGGGAAGGGCTGGGAGGCTGTGCCGGGCAGGGCCGGGCCGGGCCGGGCCGCCAAGGGCTGAGGGCACGGCAGCAGAAGCGGTGAGCGCCGGGAACACGCCGCAGCGCCGAGCCCGGGGAGCAGAGGGCGCAGCCCCGGCCGGGGGAGCGGGACGGTGCCGGCGGTGCTGCCGAGGGCGGGCGGGGCGGCGACACCGCCGGGGAAGCGGCGCAGAGGGGCGAGGGAGGGGACCCGTTACCTCCTCGTTGTACCGCGACAGGACCCGCTCCACCGCCTCCGCGCCGCCGCCGCCGCGCCCCTCCACGGCCTCCAGCACCGCGCCCAGCTCCGCGCCCGGCTCCATGCCCTCCATGCCCGCCCTGCCCTGCCCTGCCCTGCCCCGCCCCGCCCCGCCCGCAG
>VWZD01002838.1:669684-768202 GCA_013396695.1 Sakesphorus luctuosus
TGCGGATGCCACGATGTGTGGCGGCAAAACAAACTCCGTTTGCTCAAGTGCAACTCCCAGAGCAGGGGCGGTGCTGGAAAATTCTCCCTGCTTTGTTCAGGAAGCGGCAGGAGGGAGGGATGAGAGGAGGGAGGGGTGAGAAGAGGGAGGGGTGAGAGGAGGGCAGAGCCGGGTGGAGGTGAACGAGACCTCCGTAAAGGTTTTTGCAAGACCACGGGTGTAAAGGACACTGGGGAGATAAATAGTATTTCCGTACTCCGGCTGCCCTGTAATCGAAATCCACTGTCCAGATAGCAGGGAACAATGTACTGAAGTTAACAAAGAGCATTCAGAGGGAGCTGTGGGAGGGCCGGTCTCCTTCGAGTATTTTCCCCTTCAATGCAGGAGGTCCTCCGTGGTCACAAAGAGAAACCTTTTGTCTCACACGTGGCTGGCCCCGCGGTGGAAAACACGAGTGGAGCAGGGAGGGGAGGCTGCACCTGCAGCTGGACAGGGGCTCCTGCGAGCACCCAAAGGTGCTGAGACCTATTGCTGTGTCCCGACCTGGATTTAAGATGCAGACCCAAACTGGGATCTGAGTTTTCTGGTTAGGGATTTCTTGCCACAATGGATTGAACTGAGGGATAAAAGCAGAACAGCACAGTGACTGGACTGCAAGGTGTAACAAAATCCAGCCACTTCTTCTGAGTCAGAGCCATCTACACTAGCACAGATTTTGAGAGAAGCTCAATGAAAATAATCCATTGCTTGTTGAAATGACAATTCTATAACACGTCATAAGCCTGCTTAGATTTACTTCACAGCACAGCAAAACACTCATTTTAATTGTACATAGCCTTTCTTTTTTAAAATTACAAAATCTAAAACATGAGGAAACTGTTACTGCCCTTTAAAGGCACATTGTTATTCATCATCAGTCCGTTTTAGTTTCCACTTTATGTAGCATATGAAGGATTAGGACTTCAATGAAAGAGGGGGACAGAATAAATTGCATCCTCTACCAAAGAACTGCCAGACCTTTTCAGATGGGTGCATACCATGAGCCCTTCCCATGTTAGTCAGCTTTATCCAAACCTTCCAAAGCAATGTCTGCCCCTGAATTTCATGGGTTTCGGGGTCAGTCACAACAGAATTGTGGGGCTGGGGAGGTCAGAGGCCATTTTTGTCAAAGGGTAGTGACCTTAGCAGCAAGAGGTAGCCTGACAAAAACAGGATTCATGCTACTGAATGGAGTTCTCACTGCTCTTCCCCCGCTGAGTCTTCTTTTTACCTGGTAATGAAAAATCTTGAAGAATTGTAATGGATTTTTATACACATGCAAACATATAAATTTGTGTGTGTGCTTATACAACTATTTAAAAATATTATATAGGTTATGTCCCCTATGCTGTAATGTAGAATATTACTTTATATTGTATATATTACCTGTATCTATAATTTATCTATATTTTAGCTCACATTTTTAATAAAATGTGGATTTTTTGGTAAGAAAAAAAAGACAGATTGTGAGCAAGAAAAAAAAAGGAGAAAAAGAAGAAAGAAGCAAAAAAGATATAACAAAAGAGAAAAAGGAAATAGAAAAGAAAATGAAATTGAGATGGAATATTTTGTCATGTGGTAGAAAAGCTTCTTCAGAAACATTTGTGTTGTCACATATTTATTTTATATACACATGAATACATATCAAAGCAAGAAACAGCAGTTTTCATTTTCCGTGGTCAAGGGAAAGGCTTAATTAACATGCTACAGACTCTGACTTGGGAAGTTGGGCAATTTTTAGTGGGATAATTTGAGGGATTCTTGCTCCTAGCCAGGCATTCTACTCAGAAGTAATCATCCTCTCAGTATCTGCTGCGCTTCCCAGACTGGTGCACACTCCTGTGACCTGAAAGCTCTGGTGGTTTGTATTACTGACCTGTGGTGGTCAAGGAGGGAACCTGCCCTCCCGTGCAGCACTTCTGAAGCAGGTGGTGATGGTGACCTCTGTAGAGCAGCTTTTGGCAATCAGTATATTGCTCCCCATGAGTGTCCAGTTTAAACTTCAAGCCCTCATCAGCAAGGAGCTCAAAGGTAATTGGAAGCACACATTCTGATTCCTAAGGCATCAACACAGGTTTCTAAATTAATAAAAAAAAAACCAGAAAGACTGCAGAGGTTCTTTTGCAAAAGACTTTCCAAGCCCTGTCTGACTGATGATGTTCCTGGGGTTCTTTTTTAAGAGCAGCTTTGCAGTACTGCTGTTGCTCAGCTAACTCCATTCCCTCTCCCAGGACTTTGTGCATGGTGTTACAGTTCTCCACTCAGAAAGTTTTTATTATTTCTGGGTCTGACACTGTGTCCAGTATCCATTCTCCTTCCTGAACAGCCTGCCTGAGCTCTTGAAATCAGGGTAATGGAGTTGTCCCCAAAAGCATTGAAGAATATGGCATGTTTTTATAGTAAAATAATCTCATTTTCTCCTCTCTTTCAGTAATTGAAGATGGGAATTCATTTGGTTTAACAAGTTATTGTAAAAAACATAGGAAGTTCTTCTAGTTTCGATTGAGTGGTGCTTGGGGTCACCTGCATCCTGATCCTTCCAAAGACCCAGCTTTGAGTTACTGCTCCGTTCTGCCCACAAACTTCTTACCAATGCACCTGTTCCTTGGAGGGACCGTGGTAGGTTGTGATCAACAGTCCATCATGTAAGTGGAGATGGATCAACATCCTTGTAATAATGAATTGAGTGATCGGGGTCACATTGAGCTCTTGTCAGATGCAATGCAGTGTAGAGATTTTGAATTCATTGGAGAAAAGGAAGTGGATTTTTTTATTCTAGTGTCACTGCCTTTCTCATACTAATTTCTCACAGTCTTGATGAGGCAGATATTCTATGCTTGTTAGAATTGATGCCTTGATTTAAACATCTTCAATAACAAGATGCAAAGTAGGACTTTGGTCTCAAACACATCAAAATGCCAGTTGCTAAAGACTAACTTCCTCATGGGAATCTTTCTTCAGAATGTAGCCAATTTTGCCTGAAGGTAACTTGAATAAGAATAAATTTTGTAAGAACAGATGAGTTAGCCTAATCCTGATCTTACCTGTCCTAGTGGAAGTGAAGCGTAAAAGTATGTTGGGTAATAACAGCAGCTGACAGGAGCAAAATTTCAAAAGGGTTGTGACATTAACCAAGTAAACAAGATTTTCACCAGGTACCTGAAGGTGGAGATTGGCTCCTTGTGTGTTTCTGAAAATCCCGCCTTGGCTGAGTATTTAAGAGCCTGGACACTTGCCAAACCTGGCCTGAAGCAGCTTTTCTCCCTCAGTCCTTGCAGTTTTCCAGCGCATTCCTCTTTAGGCCCAAAGCTCTCACCAGTTTTCCCTCTAGTTAAATATACAAGATTCAAGAATTTTACCACTTTAGTTACTTAACTAAGGAAAAATGACTTTTCCATTTCCAATGTTCCAGTGGTGATGTGTTTGTTACAAGGTACTGTAAAGAAGACAACACACCTTACCAGCCTCAGGGAATACAATGCCTTGGGTGAACAGCAGCAGCAGGGCTTGAACTAAGCAATACGGAGTCATCTCTCCTACCATGGCCTTGAACAGTCTGTGGCTTCAAGTAGAGGTGTAGGACCACTCATTTGCCATGAGTTACACCTGTTATCAAGTCCTTTGTTGGATAAAAATATGCATGATGACACTTAAGATTTTTTTAAGGTTTTCAGTTTGTAGAAGGTTTTGTATCGTATTTAAGTAAATTTAATTAGCATCTATTTAATTTCAAGAACTTTATTTGGGTGTGAAAATCCCTCATATATCTTGCACAACTGTACAAATAACACTTATGTCCATTTTAGGCATAGACATGGTTATCTTCACACTGGGTGCTATCAAAGATTTTATTTACAAAACAATTACTAAAATTCCTGTTGTCATATTTCCATTTATTTTTTTCTTACCCATAGGGTAATAGGTCCACCATAATTGCTTGGTGCATTTTATAATACAGAAGAAAAAGCTATGTTAAGAAAAACTAACAAAACTCACAAATAGCTACAAATCTGACAGAAAATGTCTAAGAAAAATTCTCCCCAAAATACAATACATTTTTTTCACACATACACAGTACAGAGTAAGTTCAAAGGCACAGCTTTGAATTTTGCTTTGTAGACGTATATAGAATTATCACCATGTGAAGGAATTGAGAGAACAGTTTCATACCTGTCTATAGGTAATTAAGTGAATAATCATGTTTGCATTGTCACTTTTTATATAATTGCTTCATATCATCATATTTAACATATGTGGCTCTGAATCCAAAATCTTCCCAGTCCCAAGTCCCTTCTTACCTTGTCATTACTGACCAGAGAAGTTAGATTTTTCCAGATTGTGCAAACTTAACACAAATACATACATAATAAGAACAATAGTCAACTTAAGGCAGTGTATAATTCAATGCTACATGTCTTTTCTTCTCTTTTGTAAAGATCAAACTTACTGGATCAACAGAAAGGTGCATCAATATATAAAGTTAGGTGTAAACTGAAACCTACAGCAACATGTGGGGTTTTTTAAGGAACCAGATAGAGAAATTGATATGAATAAGTGATGACTTGGCAGAATGGTTTTTAAGGAGCACATTAATAGCTTAAAAGAAGAACATCTGACAGAGTTTTGCTGAGGGTGAATTTCCTTTCTTTAATTCAAATTATAAATAGGTCCTGTTCCTGTACTTTTTTGTAAGATTCATTGTTTGTCAATAAGAGAGTGGGGCAAAAATGGCTCACTCAAACTGACAGCACACAGGGTTGGCCCACATGCCAGAATTAAAAAAGGCACAGATTGGCCCCAAAACTGAACTAGAACAGCACAAAAATCTGTTTTGGCTACAGGAACATTCAGTCATACCAGTCTGCAATTGGCCCACATTATGAACTACATTTATCTGCCCAAGATCTTTTCCATCTTCATCTCCCTTGAAGAATGTCCATGAGAAGTCCCATATAACATGAGGTTTTCATAACTCTCGTAAGTATGTGGGCTTAGCTGATCCCAGTCATTTTCATTTAGCCCAGCCTGTGGTGGCTTCCCCATTGATGTAGGCAAAGCCAGGAAAGTGTTGCATGTGCTCGTATTCAGAATTTCTGCGTGTCGTCAAGGGGGTGTACATGTCACTAGAATTTCCATATCTTGTGGAGTGCATGGATGAGCCTGTGTAGCAGGAGTTTGCAGCTGGGACCTCTGGCCAGCGAGGAGTCACTGGTGTGGGATGTAGCCTGGGAGTACTGCTCATCAAACAGGGCTCCATTCTTGATGTTGGGCCATTGAAAGGGTACTACAACAAACAAATAAACAAATAAAATAATTATCTGCCACATACTTAACTTTAAAATAAGGGTTCGTGGTGTTACAATTCTGTGTTTAACACAGCCAAAATCATATGAATTAGCAGCTCTCCAACAACAAGATGTCATACTGAAGGTGGAATGCCAGATAACCAGTGTCTGCAGTAAACCAAAGTTTCAAGGAAAATATTGCAAAAGAGTGACTGCTTTTAAATATTGAATTGATTTATAAAAGTGCTAGGTACTGGCAGGTTTATCCAGCAGCAGAAAAATGAATTAATTTAATCTTTTTCTCCCACTTTTACTTGAAAAGCTGTTATCTACTAAAAATCAGAGTACAAAATGTCCTGGCTCTTGCTCATTCAACTTGTTTTCAAGGGAGCAGAGCAAAAGAATATTTATTACTGGGAAGGTGCCTTCCCCTTTAAATGTTCACCAAACATCCTCCCAGTTTCTATAGAAAAACAATATGGTCTGGCCTCAGAGCAATCAGCTAATTGGAGAACTTATGAAAGGAGGCAGGCAGAAGAAGAATCTCTCTATTCCCCAGCTGTTGGCAATGACAGTTGGAAACTAGAAATCAAAGGAGTTTGACAAATGGCTTCCACTAAGGAGAAGATGTGCTGAGGAGAGGATAGGCAGGAAAGCAGAGAATAGCTTTTGCTCTCTGTAGCCACAGGCTACCCAGCCAACAAATTGTGCTTATGAGTGCTTGCTTAACGTGTATTTATCTTACTGCCTGTCCTGCGGGAGCAGATCATCTGTGGCTGTGTCTAGGAAACGGCTCTCCCTGCTTTGTCCCCCTATTACCCATCTGCATCACAGAGAGGGTTAGAATCCCCGTTCCCCTTGACCAGCCATGTATTCCCCTTGACCAGCCAGAGCTTCTGTATTTATTTTACATCTTTATACCTTTTCTGCATAAAATGTCATAATTTAAAATTATGTTATTTTGAGTTGTTTGACACCGTAGTATTTCTTTAACCAGAAAGCTGTCACCAAAGTAGGACTATCACCTCTTCTGATGCTTACAAACCTTGCAAGCTGCGTGCCAAATTTTTATACGGCTGAGGACTGTAAAACCCCTTCCCCATATTTTGGAGGCTCATGGAGAGAATCACTGTGATAGTTATTCATAGGAGGAGAATGACAGTCATTCCCAAAGGGTCTCATTGCATTACTGCACTGCTGGATGGGCCTGGGGTTAATCAGTTGCATAAACAACTGTTGCATAAGCCCCAGGCAGTTACAGCAAAGTCTCCATGAGGAGTTTGTCCTGTGTCCCTTCAGACTGCAGCCATGAAGGCAAACGACCTTGGCAAACGTGTTCAAACAGTTCACAAGCCTCAGGCAGCTGAAAGCCACACGCTGGCCACTCTTAATTAGAGAGGAGAAAAAGACGACTATTTTTGACCAACATACTGTAGGTAGTGATTTAGCATATTCCTCGGTGTCCTGGGGAGACAGACCAGTTGGCAGATGAGAGGGAAGACATCAAAGCTGTATGATGTGTTATTTAGCAGGTACTTCTCATCGCCATAGGGGCTGGATTTACCTGTGCGATCAGCTGCTGAAGCAGAGTGTTAAACAGCCGTACGATACTGGAACATCAAACTTCAACTCTGGTACTGCTAATACAGCTATCAGAATAATCTCTATTGGCAACACTGACAAGACCATCTAAATTTCCATCTTCACCCCACAGAAAGGCTTTTCAGTAGGAAAGTTCAGCAGGGCTTAGACATTGAGCACAGAAAGCCGTATATTCCCTTGCAGAAGAATTAAGTTTTCAGGCTTTTTGGCTTTCTAAAAGTTTTTGCTGAAGATGAAAACTTCCAGTGACGAGCAACAATGAAACTCAGGCTTTGAAGTATTAACTGAGGTGATTTGAGTTTAGGATCACAGTGCACTTGTTTAACTCATTATTAAAGGACAGGGTACTTTGTCAAAAGACAACCAACCTGCCAATGGTCTAAGTAAACACAACAGGTTCCAGAAAAAGTTGAACAATTTCCATATTTTTAATATTTGGGAGATTAAATAATAGATTTAGGATGCTGCTTTCCTGGTCTGCACTGGCCATATGCAGAAGTCACTTCAGTGCCAGTGCCTGTTGACTGCCTTTGCCTAAGGAAAGTTCTTGCCATAATGAATATAGAGGGAACAATTTGTTTTGCAATTTGCTATAGCTTCAGAATCAAATTCATCTCACATAATTTTAGTTATCAAAAAGTTAGACATCTAAAAAGAGTGAGTCATATATGCACTGTCTGCAGCCACTAGGAGAAATTATCAAATCTCAAGATAAATATTTAAGACAGATGAACAAAGGATGGCTCTTTTCCTCCTCCTGCTACATGATATAATCCATTAGTTAGGTTGTCTGAAGTTAAAGAAAAGTTCCCTTTGCATAGTTGTCAAATCCATAAGTTGTTTTTCCTGGCTGATCTGAAATGTCCCACAAATGACTGTGTTGTCTTTGAGGTGGTAAGATTCAGGACCAACACTGATGACTGGGATAAAATCACACCTCACAAATAACGCACTTTTAACTTCCTGTTTTCTCTATGTCACCCATGGAGATGCAAGATGTGGGCCAAGCTAAAAACTTTTTTTCTTCTCCAGTAGTGATTAGTGGATATGAATTATCGTGGTCTTTGTCTTTATTACCCATTGATCTATACCTGAAGTCACTGTAGATTCTTGGTTTTGAAAATGTACCTAAAACAAGATTAACCTAGACTTCTGCCTTAATATACCAACCATTATCTCTTATCTTCTTTCCAATGAGATAATTGATCTCCTTTGTTGTTAACCACAACAGAAGCCCTTGCCATCCAGACTCAGTGCAATTTTCCATTGAGGTTGTGAAACTGAGGTTGTGACTTATATTGGGGCAATCACTTGCTTTCATATCCCTTGCAAATGCCAAGAGAAAGCTCTGCCTACAGCTGGGAATATTTGATACTTGATAATTTGTCAACTGCAGAAACATTCATCTAAGAGCAAGAGGAAGAAAATGAACTTTGGGAATATTGTGGTGGATCTCCATGTTGTACAAGGTGCTATGTGGGGAAGCCACATAATGTCTTTTGGGTAGCTGGGAACCACAAAACCTGTACCATTGAGAGAATGAAATCTTGGCTCCCAGAATGAACTTCAGGGTGCACTGAAAAAGAGAGATACTCCTCCTCCTGTCTGCAGCCAAGAGGCCATGCTAAGGCTTACTAAGAATGCGGGTAATGGCTGTGCATGGGGGACAGGATACAGTGTGCTGCTTTTCTTTTTCATCTAGTGCACCCGATGCAGCTGTGTTTATGAATATGTCATGAATGTAAAAAGAATAATCGCTTGAAAATAACATGGACTCTAAATATCTAGCATTTCACAATAAATTCTGTTATGACTGAAGGCAAGATGGAAAGTTTTGTCATGGTAGGTCAGCTAATCGCAAATGAGTCAGTGACTTCTTTTTCCCTACAGTGAAGAGACTATTGAAAGACAATATTTTTAAAGTACTCATTTGCCCCTGCCTGACTATTAACTCATCCAATGAAGCATCTATTCAGCCTTGTTGGAGTGGCCAAAGCAGAGCCATCTGGGCGGATGCCTGCCCATGCTGCCTGAATCACCTTTCACACTCTACATCCGGTTTAATGAAGAGTGCTTAAGCATGCTGAACTCAAAACACTGGGGCCTAGTGAGCTTTGCCAGATATAAAAGCGACATTTGTTGGAGGGCTCTTGACAGGAAATTACCATTTTCTTGGTTAACTCACACTTGTTGTTACTGCTGCCGTTAGACAGACAAGAAGCCCTTTAAGCCTGGGAGACTTTGAGCAGATTATTGTTAAGGTCTTTCCCAAAAAAGTAAAATTAATTCTATTTTATTTTAGTATTATTTTAGAAAATACAGCATTAAATATGTCCTCCCATGAAGGCTGAGTTTCTGCAGTGTGAGAATGGAGAATAATCTCTTTATCCTTGTCCTCAACTCACCGATCAGTTATGAGTAGAGGTGAAAGGTGTCTCTCTCCAAACAGCAAAATATTTTCCTTATGAATGTGTCTCTGACTTTGCATTGCATTAACTTACATTTTCACTGAATGCTGTAGATTAATGTTTTATGTTAGCCACTACTTTAGGACTTGAAAATAACTCATACCAGAAACTGCACCAATTGTGAAGAGCCGGCTATAAATTGAGTCCATAAAAATATGCTTAAAATCTCATAAAATGACATAATCAGAATTATTGATTGTGTCTTTATAACCCTTAATTTGATCCTTTTCTCCATAAATTGAACCTTATTGAATCTGTTAAATAGGTTGGGCAAAACTCTCAAGTACATCTGAGTGATTTTTGGTGCTTTTAGGAGTGGCATTTTGAGCCTTAGGAAAATACTATTTGTAATTATTTAAAAAAAAAAAGTTAAGACATCTGTTTCCTGTTGCATTCAATACATAATTACTTCAATTACATGCTAACAATCTCACGTCCGTTATGAAGCCATACAGTTCGGAACAATGACTCTTGTTGCATGGGTGGGATTTGGACAGTTTTTTTGTCTTTCTGTCATTACCAGCTATTTGATGACAGAGTGGTTATTGGGAAGGGTTTATTATTCTTACTGCACTGGTATAGTAAGGAGTTTATAATGTGTGTGTGCTGGGGGGTTAATAACTTTTCCCCTTCTTTTATTTTTTCTGGAGTAGATGGGCCAGAACATGAATGGACACTGAAGTGTGGGCTCTGTCTGGGAGAGGATTTCTTTGGCTCCCCCATTGTAACAGAAAACAGTTACTATGGTCTTCCTGTACTGCTCCCATGTAAATCCTACTGCAGAGGCATATGAAGGGAAATGAGGACATGATTGAGTAGAATTTTGGCACACCATCTTTTACAGAGAAACTGAGGGGTGTTGCATGCTGCACCTCTGGGAAGTTACATGAGACCACTGCAATCCCCAGGGCAGTTTAGGAGGGTCAGAGTACAAACACTGCTTAAAGGTCCTTCAACTATGGTCCAAATACTGTGCTCTGGGCCTCTGAGTGGTGCAGACCCAACTGCATAACAACAGTCTGTACTACTGCAGCATTTTCCAGACTACAGAAGTAAACTATGATCTTCAAAAATGCAGGAAAAAAAAGGGCAAAAAAAAAAAAAGCTTGTCTTTAAGGTAGGAACTGTATCTCAAGTAACAAAAAGAGAAGCATTGACATGCTACTTCTATGGCTCTTTGTTGAGTACCCATGCCTGAAATAGACCATTTTGTTGAGGTTCTATTTTGGAAGTGGCAAAAGAGAAAAGGTAAAATGAGGCTGTGTTTAGTGCGGCATCTAGCAGTGATTCTCAGATTTAGATGGCTGATCTGGCAGGTTCTTGATTGAGTCTCTCCTACCTACTTTGAAATCAGATTTGCATAGAAAGGCTGGAAGAGAGCTCCAGCTCCCTCGGGTTCCCTGCTCAGCACAGCTGAGAGAACAGGATGTTTGTATGCTCCCCAGACTATGCCTGCAGAGCACATGCACTCCTTACATAACTCCTATGTATCTCTAGAGTATGTGCCACAACAGAAACTAAACAGGTGGTAACTCTTAAGTCTGGAGAAGAGGTGACAGGAAGGAGATAAGAGCGGTGATGCAGACCTACAATGTCTTGAATGGCAAGAGTAGATAAACAGGGAATGAATATTCCCTATTCCTCATCCCCCCAGAAAACCTTTGGGCACCCAATGCAATTATGAGAATGTATGTTTCCTGCAAGCCATCACAAAGTCCCTATGTACAAAATAGCTCAAAGACAGGATAATGGAAAGTTGGTTTGCTACAAAATACATCAGTCCAGCTTCTGCTTCCTACTGAGCATATCCTTATGCCAGCTCTTGCCAAAAGCAGCTGTGCCAGTGAAAGGACCACTTTCTAGTTACCCTACTTCTAAGACTTTTTCTCCACACATTCTGTCATTGCTACAGATAAGACCTGGATAAATGGGCCTCAGTATCATTCACTACAGCTACACATTAGAGCACTTTAAAAAGATACTGTACATTTGCCATTTTTTGTACTGCATGTACAGTGATGCAATTTCATATGATATGCATCTTTGTATGTTGCCAGATATATTAAAATGTATACTGATGCAGATTTCTCTTTGTATTAAAAGTGTTAGCCTTGAAGTTTCCAAAGAAAAATTACTGCAGCACGAATTACTTTGTGTTTAAGGAAAAGGTAGAATTGTATGAATTGAAATATTCATGGATAGCCGGAAGGAAGATTAAGACCTGTCCAACCAGTGTGAAGCTTGGAGACAAAAGCTGTGCTCAAAAGCCAGTCAAGCCTACATTGAGGAGGTGGACTGGCTGCTGACATTGAGAAGAGGTTACCTTTGAAGGAGGTACCTCTCTGCTAAAGTCAGCATAGGTTGATAAGACTGCTCAGGGGCTTTTAGGCAGAGTTGTTGCTTATTTTCTACTCTGGCATCTGGTCCCTAAAACTGCAGAGGCAGAGAATTGATGAAATACGATACAATGAAATACAATAGATGTGTTTATACATAGACATTAAATGGTCTCCTTCTATATGATGATGGAGTAGTATCAGAGTACTGAATGTACTTCTGCACTATGGCTTGAGGAGTAACAGATGAATCTGTAGATAATTTTCCATTTGTGTGTCAGGCTTCTGGCCAGCAAGCCAAATCAAAAAATGATCAATCAGGCCTGGAATTACAAGGAGGGAACTGTTCTGAGAACTATTCACAGATGCTGGTGAAATAAAAAAAAATAAGATCAAGACCAAGACTTGAACAGATTGTTTCTGTCTCCAAAGGATCTTAGCCATCAGTGGGAATTAGTCAGCCTATACTGCCAGATGTCCACCTGCATTTTCTGAGAGCTGTATGTTGTAAAATCTGTTTGACTTCTTCCTCAGCACAGCCTCACTCTAAAGATTCCAATGACAAAACCAAAAACCTCAAAGTAGGTGATAAAACCTGGACTATGTCACCCTCTTCCACAGAAAGAGCTTGGGCTTGGTGTTCTTTGAGACCAAGTGAGTAATCTCTAGTGGCAGCCTACAATCCACCTCAATTACATGTTGCCTCTCTTGGCTCAGCCCCCTGTCTGGGACAAGGTCTCTCCCTGAATCCATGTTTGTAGAGGAGAATTTACCCCCCCATACATACATATTTTTTTCTTATGAGTTAATCCCAAGACACTATGCTAAAGAGAGTGACAGAATAGTCACTAAAGTTGAGACAGAGTTCTATATTTGGCCTGAATGTAGATTATAACAAAGAGTTCTTTTTAGGAGTTATGGTCAATGCCTCCTGTTCTCAACTGACTATACTACCACAGCTATACACATTGCAACTCCTCTGCTTCAGTATAGTGGCAACTATTGATATATTCATTGTAAATTTGGCTTCCTGTATTTAGATTTTGCAACATCAGGAGTCCTACTGCAATTCCTTGCATCATGTTACCCTCAGAAAGTCCGCTAGAAAAAGGGTAGTTCCCTAATATCTTATGGACATCTTACGAATTTTTTTGGTAAAAAGTGGCTGAGAAAGGACTTATTATTGGGCAATTAACTATTTAAAGCTATTACATAGCTTTAAAAGGACTGTCAGCAAATTCTATACCCAACTGTTAAAGACTTTTAGATCATATTTTGAAAGTGAGGTTTAATGTTTTTTACCTCCTCTCAGTACAAAACAAACACATTGATAGGGTTTTGGTAGCTGTGTCCTGCTGTGCAATTCCATCTCTGTTTACAAGCAGCATGAGGAAGAACACACTAAATACAAATTGATATAATTTTCCTCTTGAGTGTGATCATTAAAGCATAGCTGTTCTTCATATGTTCAGGGCAGTTAAAGGACTAGCAAGAGAGGAAGTAATGATCTATGATCTGACATCTGCACTTTCAGAGACAGCCTACTACAATGTGAAAAATATTTATCTGATTTCAATGTGTGTTAACATATAACATGTTAACCAGGATATGAGTGAACTAAAAATGAAAAAGTATCTAGGTAATATTAGAAAATAAAAAAATTAAGATCCTTTAATTATTAGGCTGATGGCAGCTTATTGATTCAGAGAGCCAATAGATAAATTTACAAACATAGACTTACTTTAAATGTCACAAGTATAATCAAGTAACAATTGGAACTTACCTGTGAAGAGCTTCTGTGGTAAGCCGAGTAGTGAAGTGGTCCAGAAATAGCAGAATCATGTGGTAAGGATGGATACTGACTCTGCATTGGATGGGGATGCTGGTTGCTATAGCTACCATAGTTGTAACTTCCTGTGTATCTAAAATACAGTAAAAAACACTTCTAGTATGCACAATAATTGTATTGCCACTAATAATTCCAGAACTCATATGAAACATACAGTTAGAGGGGTTTTTTTAATAAGAGGATGATATTTAAAATCTTTTTTAAAAATACATTTCTCAGCCCAGATGGGAAGCAGACGGCACTTAGTGAAATTATGGGTCTTAGCACAACAGAGAGACTCAGCATGCTTCTGTGACTAATTCTAAACTGCAGACTCAGTTGTGCACTTTCTAAGGAGAAAGTGTCTTTTCCTTTTATTGTTATTTTAATGCCACGTTCTAGGAAGTTGTTATCCAGGCTGAGGAGGTATGGTAAGCTTTGACTTAAAGAACAACACTGAGTTCAGCTATCTCCTTGCACTGCACTCAGATGTTCCTTTTCTGAGAGGGAGAGAGGTGTACTAGTTTGATTCTGAAGCATAAAACATACAGCTTTAGCACAGCTAACTCAGTAAGAGAGTGGGATGTGAGGCTGAAGAACCTGTCTACATGCTTTATTGATTGCCAACCTACCACCTAGGAACAGCCAGAGGCAAAGGAGGGAGCAGTTTCCTTAGCTAAAGGAAACTGCAGGGTCAGTGTTTGCTGGTCACCATTACTTGGACCATTCACTAGCAAAAGGTGTGTGGACACTTTCTGCAGTTTCATCTTTGTGTAGCCATGTGAACATCTGATCTTTGTGGACTTTCAGAAAAGTTGATTCGTCTAGATTAAAACGTTTCCTCAAATCACCATAATCAATCAAACATCAGAGGCAAGAGATTCCTTCAGGAACAATGAAGTCTCACATATATACGCACATATATATCACATACACACTGCCTTACTGTGGTCTGTTCCTATTCTTGCATCCTGTTAGTTCCCAAACCTCCCTGCTGCTCTATTTCTGCTTGCAGCACAGAGCTAAACTGCTTGATAGGAGAAATGTTCAGGTTTTTACCAGTAAGGACTTAGCTGTGACCTTCAAACAGATAGGTAAACATAACCACATCCAAGAGGGAAGATGATGCACAGCTCAAATGAATCTATGAGCTCAAATGAGTCTTCCACACTGGGAAAGCACTTCTGCAAGGTTGATGAGTATGCAATGAGACTGAGGAACTTACTGAAGCCTTTTGAACCTCTTGCATCGTGGCAGCACTGGGGCATTTGCTACTCTTGCTATATGCCTGGCAATTCTCCATCAATTACTTTGTGATTGTTTCTTTTTAGTTATGGATATCTATGAGTTATATGCTCACTCAGATGTGGACGGCACAGAAGAGGTCTTGCTTGATGAAAAGAACAGTGAGACACTTAGTCTAAAGGTCTAAAGTTTTTCAAGATCAAAGAATATTAAGTAAATTTATATTGTAATTTTTTTGAGAGCCTTGAGCAAGTTTTGGTGATGGAGATGAAGATAGGATTAGAATATTATAGTGAAAATGTGCCCGTTTCTCCAAACTTTGAATGTTTTTTTTATCTACAGGTTAACAGTAGTCATTGAATCATTAAGGTTGGAAGTGACCTGTGGAGTTTGTCTAGTCCCACCCCTCTGCTCAAAGCAGGGTCTGCTAGAGCAAGATGCCCAGGATCATGTCCAGATGGAGTTTATACATCAGCAAGGATGGAGACTCCATAGGCTTTCTGGGCAACCTGCTCCAATGTTTGCTTACACAGTAAAACAAGTGTTTTGTTTATTTTTGCTTAAACAGAATTTCAGTATTTCTATTTGTGCCCACTGCCTCTTGGCCTGTGACTAAGTACCACTAAGAAGAATCTGTCTCCATCTTCCTCACATCCCCCAACAAGTATTTATACACATTGATAAGACCCTCCTTGAGCCCTCTGTGCCTGATGATAAGTCATCTCGGCTCTCTCAGCCTCTCTTTGTATGGCAGATAGTCCAGTCCCATAACCATCCAAGTGGCCCTTTTCTGGACTTGCCCCAGTATGCGTATGTGTGTCTTGTACTAGGGAGCACAGAACTGGATGCAGATGTGGTCTCAGCAGTGCTGACAAGGATAACCTCTCCTGAGACATGGTACAGCAGGGCTATTCTTTAGGCACATCTAGCTTTTGGGATAAAATATGGCACAGGAAAACAGGAATCAGAAGAAATCTATTGAAGCCTTCTCTTCTGGAAAATATCCTCCAGGCCTACTGTGGTTTTAAGTAGAATTAAATGAAATTATAAAACTAAAACATAATATAATTATACAACAGCAACAACAGCCAAAGAATTATGATACCAACATCTCTACAATACAAACTTACCACATCAAGAAATAGCTTTCATCGTATTTAAAAAAACATCTCAGCATAAGTTCACCCAAAACCTACAAAAAACACCCCAAACCCCTGGAAAATTACTTACCCATGTTCTTCTCTGTGGGGATAAACGGGTATCCGGTGTGTGACAGATGAAGAAGGTACATGTGGACTTCTCATGCAGGGCAGCTGCTGGGAATTTTCAGCAGGTGAGCCAGCAGCTGTTGTCACAGTGTAGGTGAGTGACCACGTGTAGGATTGCATAGCCCCTGCAGACAAGTGTTAAAGGAACACAGTTAACATGGGCTGATGTCCATGACACCAAAGGTGTCGTTCTTTGAGACAGTGATAGAAAAACAAGTTAATAGGCAATGACAATGGAAAATGCATCAACCAAAGTGAACAAACCAGTTATATCTGAGGCATAAATAAAAATACATTTGGAGTGTGCGAAGATCCAGAAGTATGGAGCATATCTGGATGGCTCACACTGTGAACTTACAGTGTGGTGTTGAAGTAATCTTTCAGGGAAAAGAAAAAGGGATAGGATTTAGAAATGGAAGAACACCGGTGCCAAGATTTCTCAGACATGACACACCAAACCCTGAGGTCTCTCTAACATGAAGAGGGCTGCCTGGACTTGGCAGGAAGTATGGTCAGAACAATGAGGGATTAGAAAACAAATGGATATTACACAGATAAATGTCTTGAATCCTTTTGCAGCTTGTACCTGTTCCACCCAACTACCTACCAGCCCTTTTAGTGGCAACACTACAAAAACCTTATTATAACAAGTATATACACAGAAATAGCCTAGCCATTTTCTTCCTGCAAATTTTTTTTTTTTGTGGCAGCAGGGACTGGACTTAATTTATTTTTTTCATGTAGAACATTTGTGGGAAGAGCAAAGACCAAAGATGTGGGTTTTCCATTTTGCTTAGAAGGTGCTGAGTTTTTTAATCATCCTGATCCCTTCCAGGCAGGAACTCCAGTTTCATGAGCCAGCTGCTGAGAAACCTTTGTCCTTTGCACACACCCCTTTCACTCAGGAGGTTGACAGATCCATTGTTCCAGTATAACATAGCTCTTGCTGGAGGTCATGACCATACTGGCTGAGATTACCCTGCAAATGAGGACCAGAACACTGAATTTAACCCAATGTGAACACAAGTTTGGGGGTCTCTGGGCACTCTTAACTCTTTTTCATTTGCTAAAAGGAATTGCAGGAGGTGACTTGGGGTTTTTTTTCGGTATGGATTCTAGGACATCCTGTAGTATGAAAAGGCCTAATTCAGAGGGGGAAGTGATTATACTACCAGGTCTGTGCCCACTCCATGGCTTTGAGGAATGAAAAGCCTATCTCAGATGTGCATAATTTTCCTCAGATGTGTGTGATTTTATTTGGCAAAATCAGGCAAATTATTTTCTTTTTAAATGGTAAATGCTTAATTATGGGACTGAATGAAGGCATTCTGAGCTTCACAAGGTAAGTTCTGCTTGAAATACTTTATCAGGGTGTGATTTAGTGCTCTTATAATAGACGTCCTTGGGTGTATTATGGCCAAGGTGATTTGTGATAGGTCTGTCTTAACATGCCTGCATTTTTTGCCACTGACTCTTGAATTTTCAGTCTTTGATGTCCTTCCACTGCAGAGGACCACTGAGATCCCCAAAACCTGAAGCTGGCCCATCATTGTTACTGTGGATATAGGCAGTCATGGTTCCTGGAGCTGAAGAAAATCTTTAAGGAAGCCTGCCTTTGCTAAAAGAGTTTATGTGGAAGGCACCAAAACTACTTATGCAGTCACCAAATAGCTTCATTTGAAAACAAGAGAAAAACTGTTTTGAAAGTATCAACAACTTGTCTACAGAATATTTTTATAAAACATTTCAATTTCAAAAGGTCAACATATTTTCCTAGTGTTATCTTCCAAAACAAAATTTGAATCTTTGTTTCAAAACAATTTTGCCTAAATTCAAAAGGCAAAAACAAAGAGGAAAGAAAAACGACAATAAAGAGGGTGAAAAAACTCAAATACTTCTTTTAAGTAATGTTGTTGTTTGGGGGATTTTTTTCAATTTTTTTCACTTTACCATAAAAGAAAAGTTTTACTTAGACCTGATTTTATTTTTTCCAAGAAAAAAATTGGCTACTGATACAAAAATCTCATGACCTTCCTAGCTCTAACATGAAGCAGTAATAACAGGGCCAAAAGATCCTTTGCATTTTATGTAATATGTTGATTTGAATGGCCCCAGACATTGTGACAATCTCCTTTCCTTTTTCTGTTTGGTTTTTTTTTTTTTTTTTAAATAGTAGGGATCTTGTCACAGTCTGAGGAAAATGAGGGTCCCGGACATCAAATTGTTTCTTGTGCTCCCTGTGGGAAGTCAAACTCCTTCTTTGGATGAGAAATGCCATTTTTGGCATTCAAATCTATCTGGCAGCCATCTCAGTTCAACTTCAAAATAAATGGTTGGAGGGTAACAAACCTTGTGCTTGTCCAGACATCACCGAAACAAATACAGAAAGTTTGTTTTGCACTGGAAGAGTTGTGAATATCTTTGATTCTCCTAAAAAGAACTGTCTGAGGTACTACAAGATAGTACCTCATGCAGCTGCTCTAAGGAATACTCCCCTTCTTTTGCAGGTTATAGTTAAAATCAAAAGTACAATGGGTTTTACTCTGGATTTACAGAATGACAGAAAATATTTCAAATATTTTTTCCAGAATGTTCTGGGGAATCTACACTTGTCACATGTCTCTTTGCTTTTGTGGAAAAGATACCATCCTTTTTAATGACCTAGTCACAGAGACAGAGAGGAAAAATAGAGGATGACAATAGGTTTGCAGACCATGTGTAAGTATGTATCAGATCAACAGGGATACTGGCAGTTTTGTTGTGGGCGGAAATGGAGGAATGAGATAAGTCTGAAAGGTTTTCATAGTTAGCTTTTTAATACCTGCCTATGTCCCAATCCTCTAAGATTAATTTCTTCAGCTGGTTGCAGAACTGAACTCCAGGATGTGAAGTTTCTTTTAGATATGACTGAACCCAACAGAACTGCTTTTTTGAAATAAGCAAAAACAATAGTGATTGAGCAACAATTTGCTCTGCTTTGTGTTCTGAACATGCAGGGTTTGATTAAAATAAGGAAGTTCATTTATTATCACTCCTTTTTTCTTTTCTCTCTCTTTTTTTTTTTTTTTAAAAAGTGATTTTGAGGATACCAAACAAGAGATCATCTGACCTGTAGAGGAGCCAAATATAAATGAAACTGCCATTAATCTAACAAGAGCCCTGTTGTTATTGATGCCACCACGCACACCAGTGCAGAAAAAACCCAAAAGTTGCTTCATGAAGCTACATTTTATATCTGCTTTATGCTGGAGTAAAGCACCATGAAGGCCCGAGTGAGACCCTCACAGCACTGTGTATTATATCTGATAGCAAGCAGTACTGTCAGCCTCAAGCAATCAGAAAGCTGGAGTCAGACCCCCATTCTGTCCCCATACAATGAACAGATTACCTTACCTCTCAGCTTCAGAAAAACACAAGCCCTTCCATCTGAAGGGGAAAATTGCCTTTTGAAATTGGAAGCTTTGACTTTTACACTCTGCATCTATGAGAACTAAACTTTTATTGTTGAACAAGAGCTGATGTTCTCAAATCCTCATGAAGCTTTAAGTAAAAACCCAG
The DNA here is from genome assembly GCA_013396695.1 of Sakesphorus luctuosus. Lineage (NCBI taxonomy): Eukaryota > Metazoa > Chordata > Aves > Passeriformes > Thamnophilidae > Sakesphorus > Sakesphorus luctuosus. The sequence continues at coordinate 689,314 of VWZD01002838.1, forward strand.
AGATTTGCTCTACTCATACACACAAATACGTGAGGTGGTAGGTCTATTCAAGTATCCCCAGACCTTTAATACCTAGCCTAGACTTGGAAGAACAATGACCTTCATTGACCAATGCTGACCTGAAGACTTATTTCATGCATACGTTTTTTGAAACTGAACAGCAAACTCCATAGTTTACTAACACATTAGGACTTACTTACAATTCAGAATTCATTCTGTGTTGTCTTAAAGCAATTGCATTGGCAAATGAGTAATTAAAGCTTTAAGAGGGATTTTAAGAGAAAACAGGATAGTCAGCCATCCAGCTATCACTTTTATTGCAATATGGTTGGCGTTTGAACAATCATTAATCTGGCCTTTGTGATTCAGAAAGGATGGAGACTAATTAGCCTTTTAAATGTCTAGTAACCAAACAATAAGTTTTAAATAAAATGTTAGCTGTGTCATGCCAGATGTTCAACCACAGAATGCCATACATAGGATTTACCTTTCTTTTTCTCAGTATCATGTAATTGCTACAGTTTAATTTGCTGGTTTTGCACTGAAAACTGGCTGAAGGCAAAAAGGTTAAAATGCAAGTTTAATAGTTAACTTTATTGCTAATGCCAAAAGCAAGAAAGAGTTAATGATGCCTTAAAACAGGGAGGAGAACTAATGATAACAAATGGGACTAATTCTCAAGATCTGCAAAGCATTTGCAGAGTTTTACATTTACCTCATAAAAGACACATAAGAAAACCAATACTTTAAATATACCTTTCCAGAGTAGAGGTTTCTGTTCCAAAATATGTTTTAATGTCACAGATATGTATATAAAATAGTTTTATTATATGCAATACATCTTCAGCACTTGCGTTCTGAAGTATAGCAATTTCCTATGTCTGAGACATGGCTGTTATTTTGTATTGCTTTGTGTGAATGAACAGTTCATTCCACGATGCAATGGTTAGCAAACTAAAAAGGTAATCAATCCATCTACATGGTGAACATGGGAAACAGAGGTATTACTAATGCCCAAATTAAGAGCATGAAATAGCCACATACTCATTTAATCATAACTAGACCACTATTTGCATCGACAAATTTGGCTTGTGCTAGGCAAAGATGTTTTTCACACTCACAAAAGTGAAACTGCACCAGACAGTAAAAGTAAAATCCAATTCAATTAAACAAAAGGTTTTAAAACAACCTAAAAATTAAGAGCTGGGGGGAAAAAAAGAGAAGAAAAATAATCAGAAAGAGCCTTCTTGCCCAAAACGTTTTGTTATGGGAAAAACTACATCGAGTTCCGCTGCCTGTACTGTGAGAGCAGGCCCTTCCACCATTGTCCCCAAACCATCTTTTTTCTGGTCTGAGACTTCACACTGGCAGACCTTGGCTTTACCAGGACTTATCTGCATACTTACATTTGTAAGTAAACATCAGGTTCAAGACCACCTGAGGAACCTGAATGTACAGAAATCTATGGGACCCCATGAGAGGCATCCCAGAGTCCTGAGGGAATTGGCTGATGTAGTTGCCAAGCCACTCTCCCTGATTTTTGAAAAGTCATGGCAGTCAGGTGAAGCCCCAGGTAACTGGAAAAGGGGAAACATTGTACTCAACTTTAAAAAGGATGAAAAGGAGGACCCTGAGAACTATGGACCTGTCAGCCTCACCTCTGTGCCTAGGAAGATCATGAAACACATCCTCCTAGAAGGTATGCTCAGACACATGGAGGGCAGGAAGGTTGTTTGGGACAACCAGCACAACTTCACCAAGGACAAGTGCTGCCTGACCAACCTAGTGGTCTTCTATGATGGAGTGACTACATCAGTGGAAAAGGGAAAGGTTACACATGTAATTTCTCTGTCGTTTGTCTTTCTGTAAAGCCTTTGGCATGGTCCCCCATAACATCCTTCTCTGTAAATTGGAGAGAGATGGATTTGGTAAATGGACTGCTAGATAGATAAGAAAGTGGCTGGACAGTTGCATCTAGAGGTAGGGGTCAACAGCTCTGGGTCCTGATGGACATCAGTGACAAGTGGTGTCCCTCAGGGGTCCTTACTGGGACCAGTGTTATTCAGTATCTTAATGACATTGATAAAGTGATTGAGTGCATCCTCAGCAAATTTGCAGATGACACCAAGCTGAGTGGTGCAGTTGACACACCTGAAGGACAGGATGTCATCCAGAGGAACCTGATCAAGCTTGAGAAATGGGCCCATTTCAATCAAGAGATTAAACAAGACCAAGGGCAAGGTATTGCATCTGGGTTGGGGCAACCCCCAGTATCAACACAGGCCGGGGGATGAACAGAATTGAGAACAGCCCTGCCAAGAAGAACTTGGGGGTGCTGGTGAGTGAGAGGCTGGACATGACTTGGCCATGTGAGCTGGCAGCCCAGAAAGCCAATTTTATCCTGGGCTGCATCATAAGCAGTGAGGCCAGCAGGGCAAGGGAGGTGATTCTGCCCCTCTACTCTGCTCTGGTGAGACCTCACCCGGAATGCTGCATCCACCTCTGGGGTCCCCAGCACAGGAAGGACATGGACTGGTTGGAGTGCGTCCAGAGCAGGGTCACCAAAATGTTTCGAGGGATAGAGAACCTCTGAGGAAAGGCTGAGAAAATTGGGATTGTTCAGCCTGGAAAAGAGAAGGCTTCAGAGTGACCTAATTGCAGACTTCCAGTACCTGAAAGGAGCCTTCAAGAAAGATGGAAAGGGACATTTTACAGGGACATGTAGTAACAGGACAAGGGGGAATGGCTTCAAACTGAAAAACAATAAGTTTAGATTAGATACTAGGAAAAAATCTTTACTGTAAGAGTGGTGAGGCACTGGAACAGGTTGCTCAGAGAAGCTGTAGATGCCCCATCCCGGGAAATGTTAAAGGCCCAGCTGGATGGGGCTCAGAGCAACCTGGTCTATTGGATGGTGTCCATGCCCATGGCAGGGTGATGGGAACGAGATGATTTTTAAGTTCCCTTCCAATCTAAACCATTGTATGATTTGATAAAAAAAAATAGAGGGAGCAAATAAAACAGACTGTAATAAAATAATGGACAAGATGAAAATTAAAAGAAATTGCATTTGTAATGTTTGTGTGAGGCCATTCCCTTGCATTACTGGTGGGATTCAGGGGAGACACATAAGATTTACACAGTTCCCAGGTCTGTCTAGATATGTGCCTAAGTCAAGTAAACTGCAAGTGGAAGCTCAGATAGGTGACAAAAAATCTATTATAGAAATATGAAATAAGCTGTTATATGGTAGTCACATGGAGTTATGGTATCTGCCACNCCAAAACGTTTTGTTATGGGAAAAACTACATCGAGTTCTGCTGCCTGTACTGTGAGAGCAGGCCCTTCCACCATTGTCCCCAAACCATCTTTTTTCTGGTCTGAGACTTCACACTGGCAGACCTTGGCTTTACCAGGACTTATCTGCATACTTACATTTGTAAGTAAACATCAGGTTCAAGACCACCTGAGGAACCTGAATGTACAGAAATCTATGGGACCCCATGAGAGGCATCCCAGAGTCCTGAGGGAATTGGCTGATGTAGTTGCCAAGCCACTCTCCCTGATTTTTGAAAAGTCATGGCAGTCAGGTGAAGCCCCAGGTAACTGGAAAAGGGGAAACATTGTACTCAACTTTAAAAAGGATGAAAAGGAGGACCCTGAGAACTATGGACCTGTCAGCCTCACCTCTGTGCCTAGGAAGATCATGAAACACATCCTCCTAGAAGGTATGCTCAGACACATGGAGGGCAGGAAGGTTGTTTGGGACAACCAGCACAACTTCACCAAGGACAAGTGCTGCCTGACCAACCTAGTGGTCTTCTATGATGGAGTGACTACATCAGTGGAAAAGGGAAAGGTTACACATGTAATTTCTCTGTCGTTTGTCTTTCTGTAAAGCCTTTGGCATGGTCCCCCATAACATCCTTCTCTGTAAATTGGAGAGAGATGGATTTGGTAAATGGACTGCTAGATAGATAAGAAAGTGGCTGGACAGTTGCATCTAGAGGTAGGGGTCAACAGCTCTGGGTCCTGATGGACATCAGTGACAAGTGGTGTCCCTCAGGGGTCCTTACTGGGACCAGTGTTATTCAGTATCTTAATGACATTGATAAAGTGATTGAGTGCATCCTCAGCAAATTTGCAGATGACACCAAGCTGAGTGGTGCAGTTGACACACCTGAAGGACAGGATGTCATCCAGAGGAACCTGATCAAGCTTGAGAAATGGGCCCATTTCAATCAAGAGATTAAACAAGACCAAGGGCAAGGTATTGCATCTGGGTTGGGGCAACCCCCAGTATCAACACAGGCCGGGGGATGAACAGAATTGAGAACAGCCCTGCCAAGAAGAACTTGGGGGTGCTGGTGAGTGAGAGGCTGGACATGANCTGGGACCAGTGTTATTCAGTATCTTAATGACATTGATAAAGTGATTGAGTGCATCCTCAGCAAATTTGCAGATGACACCAAGCTGAGTGGTGCAGTTGACACACCTGAAGGACAGGATGTCATCCAGAGGAACCTGATCAAGCTTGAGAAATGGGCCCATTTCAATCAAGAGATTAAACAAGACCAAGGGCAAGGTATTGCATCTGGGTTGGGGCAACCCCCAGTATCAACACAGGCCGGGGGATGAACAGAATTGAGAACAGCCCTGCCAAGAAGAACTTGGGGGTGCTGGTGAGTGAGAGGCTGGACATGACTTGGCCATGTGAGCTGGCAGCCCAGAAAGCCAATTTTATCCTGGGCTGCAGCATAAGCAGTGAGGCCAGCAGGGCAAGGGAGGTGATTCTGCCCCTCTACTCTGCTCTGGTGAGACCTCACCCGGAATGCTGCATCCACCTCTGGGGTCCCCAGCACAGGAAGGACATGGACTGGTTGGAGTGCGTCCAGAGCAGGGTCACCAAAATGTTTCGAGGGATAGAGAACCTCTGAGGAAAGGCTGAGAAAATTGGGATTGTTCAGCCTGGAAAAGAGAAGGCTTCAGAGTGACCTAATTGCAGACTTCCAGTACCTGAAAGGAGCCTTCAAGAAAGATGGAAAGGGACATTTTACAGGGACATGTAGTAACAGGACAAGGGGGAATGGCTTCAAACTGAAAAACAATAAGTTTAGATTAGATACTAGGAAAAAATCTTTACTGTAAGAGTGGTGAGGCACTGGAACAGGTTGCTCAGAGAAGCTGTAGATGCCCCATCCCGGGAAATGTTAAAGGCCCAGCTGGATGGGGCTCAGAGCAACCTGGTCTATTGGATGGTGTCCATGCCCATGGCAGGGTGATGGGAACGAGATGATTTTTAAGTTCCCTTCCAATCTAAACCATTGTATGATTTGATAAAAAAAAATAGAGGGAGCAAATAAAACAGACTGTAATAAAATAATGGACAAGATGAAAATTAAAAGAAATTGCATTTGTAATGTTTGTGTGAGGCCATTCCCTTGCATTACTGGTGGGATTCAGGGGAGACACATAAGATTTACACAGTTCCCAGGTCTGTCTAGATATGTGCCTAAGTCAAGTAAACTGCAAGTGGAAGCTCAGATAGGTGACAAAAAATCTATTATAGAAATATGAAATAAGCTGTTATATGGTAGTCACATGGAGTTATGGTATCTGCCACCTAAACACAAGTCCTTCAAATCTTCATTCCTATCAACAGCCCTGTGAGGAGCCCTGTGGAGAGCACAAAGTTCCCTTCTTTTCTGTTGTTTACTTCTGGGTACAGCCCTGTATCATAGTAAGTTCTGGAACTGGAACTAACATCACAACAATCTCACGGGACCACAATGCCTACAGACCAAGTTATCTGCAAAATCAGTGTTTCAACAAGGGTCAAAGATATACACCACCTCCACTGTTACCTGATCTAAAGTTGTGTGATCACCTCCCATGTCTGGGAATCATGTCTCTTGTCTAACTGTCCTGGGGGTAATACCATCCTATTTCCCTCCTAAATACTGTATTGCCTCCAGCAGTGAGAAAACCTTAAGTTTTGATGTAGGGACAAATGTTTTAAAATCTCTTTCCACCACAACTATGCATTGTGCTTCCCTGTGGCGCCTTTGAAAACATGAAAACATTTTTCAGAAAGACTGATTAGTTCTTCAGTCACTGCCAAATTCTCTAGTGTGGTAAATCATCACTTTATGACATTCTCTCAAGAAGATTTTGTAACTCTTCTAGTACATCACAAGAGTGATAGTTTCCACATTCTGATTATACACTCTTTTCACTGAGAAGCAGCAAAGCTGGAATTTCACTGCCTGAAATGCCTTCTGAAAATCATTCACATTTCTGCCTTTCTTTCCATGAATTAAGAACATTCTGTCTTTTGATCATATATGCAGACTGTCCTGCCCACATCCAAAAAGTAATGAGTTTTACATTACAGTACAGAGGATGATGGCCATTTATACAGCCAAAATAAGAAGCTAATTTTATGCTTATTGTTTTCTGTCAATCCTAGTCACAAATTTAAACCTACCTTTACATGCAGATTTTGTTAATCTGTGGGCCCACTAGAACAGAACAACCTCATGGGTTGTCATAATGGAGTATGAAACTGAAAGTAGGCTTCAAACATGTAATTCCTAGTCTCTAAACAGTGACAGATGAAATTCATCGGTGATGTGTAAAACATTCCCAAGAGAAACTTGCACAGCTTATTAAACATATTTGAGTGTTAAAAATGTTGAAAGATATCCACTTTACTTTCTTTACCTGGATTGGTAGTGATCTGGGATTTTGAAAATCTCAGTAAATATGTGGCTTGATTCCTTCAAGGACATAAAACATCCAAACATTACATATTTTTCCTGGTAGACTGCACATCATGTTTGGATGCAGTGAGAACACATTTCAGGTTTGGGAAGGCTTCTAATATCTTCCAATCCAGCACACCATGTTCTCAGGCTCAATTTCTGGTGACCAAGTGCAAAAGCCACCTTCAAGCAGATTTACATGCCATCAGGCTACCTACCTGTAGTAGCTGTTATGCCGCCATACTCTGGGGACTGATTGCTGATGGGTGACGGGGCAGAGGGCACCTCGACTAAGGTGGTGGATTTAGCTGGGGAGAACGGTGCTGGGGACGGGGTTGGAGGAGCTGCTTCACTCAGAATAATTTCTTCTTGTATTTCTGCTGCAGAATGAGAGAGAAATCATAAAACATAGCTAAAGGTAAACTCAAGGAACACTAAGAAACTTCAAGAAATTAATGCAAATGGTTAAGCTCTGTAGAATGTATTTCCAGAAATCATAGCAGGAGCCACAAATCTTTGAAAGAAACACTTCTGTAACATTCAGCATTACAACTCTCAGTGTACCTTCATAAGACCTCTCACTGGAAAGTACTGGTTTTGCTGTTGTATAGATGCTCGTGCATGGAAAGCTTAGGGCTCCTATTCCTGTAATGTACGATTACATATCTAAAATTAGGAGACCACTCTGAGTTAGGCACTCCTACAGCTCCTGGAGACACCGGAAAGAAACAGGAATCTCCAGGAACATTGGAATCTCCAGGGGATTCCAGTAGCTTTTGGTCATGATCTTCTTTCTTTGTTGATTAAAGACAATGACATTCTGGACGGTTTTAGCTGCTAAAGGTATGTGGAAAATATACAAGGATAAGCAACTTATTTGTCAAAACCCAAGAGGCTATGGCAGGGCAATGAATTAAATTCAAGTCTTTAACCACATAGAAGATATTACTCTAACCATTGAAATGGTCTTCTTCCCATAAATCTACAGGGTGACAAATTAAGCCACAGCTAAAATGGAGGATGAAGCTTTCCAGAGGTGACAGGGAGGTTTACCTTGCCAAAAGTAATGTGAGATGCAAGGAAGGAAAATTACTGTAACTCTCATGACAAGGTGTTGCCCAGAGTAGAAAGACTAAAGGCTGCCTCTGCTTCCTTCTGTCCTGACAAGGCAGTGCGGAGTGGAGCAGGACTCAGAGTCTCCTTCTGTGCAGGCACTCAGAACGTAAGTGTGCCAGAAAAAATAGCTTAGGGGTTTGTCTTTTCTCACTCCTGTTATCTTTTCCTTTTATTTAGACTGTTACAAATCCACTGATATCAGTGACTTTATTAACACTGGGTCCACTGAAATGCAATGTTGGCTTAGACAGATTAACTAAGATAAAAGGTACAGTACAAAAAATCCTTACTGAAACATAAAATGAGTGCTTAGGAATGGGGTTTCAGACATCCAGAGTGACAGTGGGAAGGGGGCAGGTCTCTTACAGAATGTATTAACCAGGGACACCTCTCAAATGATTTATTTCGCATCACAATATAAATGAAAACCGCTTTGCTCCTAGACAAGCCTCAGTGGGTTAGATAAGGATAAAGAAATGTCCTCACACAGGAAATAGAGAAACCAATGGAATAAAAATAACAAATGATAAATAAAAGAACAAACTCACCTGTGCTTCCTTCTCCTTTCATTGCCCTCATTAGCTCGTTAGCTTTCTCCTGACAATGGAGTGATTCTAGCAGGTACAATACGTAGTCATCAAACATCAAGTGAATAAGGTGAAAAGACCCTGGTAATAAAGTGAACAAACAAAAAAGCCATTGACTGTCTCAATACACTCATTAAACCAATTGTTACGGTGCTCAACACAAACAGTACTGAGTAAGACTGCCTCCATATATTACTGCCAGTGAAGTATCTCTTACTCGAGGTAAGAGAGGTCAAAGTAAAACTGGTGAGTAGTGAAATCTGTTCATTCCTGGATTTATACAGGCTTCTACAACCAGTGGTGGTCTAGGGTGCAATAAAGTCACCCAGCAGACAGCTGGAACTTGATGGGTTTTTATTCTCCTACATTAGCATTGAATGTCAATTTTACAGTTGCTCTACAGTGTGTTTAATTTTATCTAAAGGATTAGATATAATTTGCTGTCAGAAGTAAACTCCCAAACTGGCTGCCTTAGTGACACATCCTGGTATGAATTTTCTCAACTACCTGTTCCAAAGACATGAGAGACTAATCAATAGGAAGGTGGAAACAACCTTCCAAACCTCCTCATGTTATCTCCCTAGTGCATTACCTGGACTGGATGAGATATCCCTTAACTGCCAAACAGAATCAGTATCAGCAACTCTAGATGTCTTAAAAGAAAAGATTTGTGCCAAAGCTTTGCTCTGGCATACTTCTACTATACTAACTTCTCCTAATTATCAGTTTGAGTCATATCAGCAGCATAACATTTGGCCTGTTTCTGTGCTTAACTCTGGGGATGTCTCTTAACTGCCATCACACAAATGTGAAAAACGTAAGGACTAAAGGAATTAAGGAGGAATATATACTAAAGGATATGTGGGGTATGGAGTCAAAAACACTATGAAAATTAATAGTAAAATGAGATTATATAAACAGCTATCTGCCATCAATCCTCAAGTAAGATTTAAATACAGATGGAGAACTTGCTAATGTTGTTAGGAGGAAGGACTGGATGATGCTCTGGACTAGAGTAACAGAAATGAAATTTAATAACATGCTGTAAGAAGTCCTGCCCTTGGAAATTTATATCATCATTCGGTTTATATAATTCCTTGTAGAAACAGAAATATTTATACTGCTGCAGTGGTGAAACCTCATTTAGAATATTGCATATAAGTCTAGTCACCCATGTTCGAGAGAAATTAGTACAAGTTGAAACTTGTATGGAGAAGATTACCAGAAGGATGTGGGCAATGGATAATAAATTTTAAATGACTAAAAATGCATGGCTGGCTTCATTTTGTAGAAATGAAGTTTGTTGCTTCCCACAATTTATAAAGAAGGCTACATATCAGGTATGGTGAGGAAATGTTTGCCCTAGAGCACAAACAGCCACAGGAAAAAAATGGTGTCTAAGAAGAGGCTATAGGTGCATTTCAGGGGAAAGTAAGAGGAGAAAAGCATCAGAGCTGAGACATTGTGTGGTGCCCTCCTGAAAGGACTAACACCCATCTGCAGGGGAGGACTGACAGGTATCAAGTTGGAGTTTGGTCAGTTTATGCAATAGAGTCCATGACATGAAGTACCTGTAATAGCTCCAGACAGGACTTTATCATGCAATGGGGTTTTTTAAAAGCTCCTGTGTTTATTTAGATTTGCATGGGATATTTAAAACATATTTGTATAAGTCACTAAATAACTCTGACAAGTACAAATACAGTCAGGTTAAAATAGTAGCCTGTGTAGCAGCTTGCTTAAACCAGAGAAAGATCATTAGCTGAGATAGAGATCAACTACTGCCAGAGGAAAACAAAACAAAACAAAAAAAACCCCACAAAACTCTCATCTGGATGTATTCTTTTGGAAATTCCATTACTACAGTTGAGGAGAAATACTTCCATGGGTAAAAGATCAAACAAGTTTCAAATGCAATCAAATTTCATAGTGACTGGTTTCTTCACAGCAAAGACTTATCTTACACATTAGCTTTTATCACAATGAAGCAAAACTAACTTCCCCTACTCCAACTTCGGTACTCAAGCATACTGTTGAAGGGCAGAAGTGGTTTTAAAGATCATAGAATTATAGAATCATAGAATCAATTGGATTGGAAAAGACCTCCGAGATCATCAAGTCCAACCCTTGGTCCAACTCCAGTCCATTTACCAGATCATGGCACTCAGTGCCACGTCCAATCTGCGTTTAAAAATCTCCAGGGATGGTGAATCCACCACCTCTCTGGGCAGCCCATTCCAATGCCTGATTACTCTCTCTGGAAAGAATTTTTTTCTGATCTTCAACTTCAATTTCCCCTGTCAGAGCTTGAGCCCGTGCCCCCTTGTCCTATTGCGGAGTGCCTGGGAGATGGTACACCCTTACTCAGTTCTAGCTGGCAATGTAGCTTTCAAAGAGACTCTGAGCATGTTCTTTTTCTTTGTTACCTGAATGGTCTCTGTGTTTCATTCTCTCAATCCACACCTGCATGGCTTCTGTCCTCACTGATATGCACTGAGCACACACCCTGGGAGATGAACATGGGCCTCTGTGCTCTTGGGCAAGGCAGTGCAGAAAAAGGACATAATAATTGCAACACCTTTGGTATGAGGAGGAAATCTTTGGCTGCTGGTGAACCTGAAGCATCCAGTTCTTCCTTTGTTTCATGTGACAATGCAAACCAAAATGGCAACAAGTTTCCCCAGGCTTTCAAGGGTTAATAGTGGAGATCTTAACTACTGCAGAGAACATGTTTTTAGAAATCTTCTGGGCTTGAAGTCTTGTTAAATAAAACAGTATTCAATTTAGCAGTGGAATAAGGACAGTAGACAGGGCTGATCACCTTGTTATTGACCTAGGATTTCCCCAGTGGAAACCTAGGTTATCAGGAATATCTACAAAATGCTCACTCTTCTACTGACTGCAGGTTTTCAGTTGGAAGTTTCTATTGACTCTAATGCAGTTACTACAGACAAATATTTTCAAGGTAAGAAAAACAGAACAAAATTCTGGCAAATTTCATGTGGTGGTATAAGGCTCAAGGTATTTAGTATTTTCCATCAAAGTCCTTACTCAGGTTTCATTAAAAATAAAAAACAAAATTAGTGAAGTTGCTTGTAATTTCTTAAAAATCCTTGGAAGTGTGAACCCTAAACATTGTAATGGTGACAAGCAAATGACAGGAACCCAAGATTTGTTATTTTACAAACCGTGCTTGCTTTTGGGGGGTCTAATGCTTTATTTTGAAGACTTGGTGTTGGCAATACTGAATGCAGCACTTAAAAACACACTCCAGTGCCCTTGTCACTCTTTTGAATTTCTCTCTTCCTCTCCTATTATTTCTCCCACTGCATATTTTTAAACTCTGCATAGAGTTTTTGAGCCCAGAATTTGCGTGAAAGACATGAGACAAACAAGTTTTTCGTACTGAATGAATGCAATATTTTTACATTTCTAAGTGAGTCAAATCAAATATAAGCTATAGTTTGAAAACAGTATCAGGGCATGCATTTCAGCCTCAGAGTGAATGGCTATTCACCATGATGTATCATAGTATGTTCTGTTTGCAAGCTACTGTTTCTCACAAGAACTCTGGTTCTTTCAAGTGTATCTTTAAATACTTAAATGGATCCAGCTGTGGCCAGCAAACAAACTACTTCTTTAGGAAAAAGTAAGAAGTCATTCAAAAGACTGTAGTCGCAATGATAAATAGAATTTGGCTCTACTTTAGAGTTAACAGAAATCATAGCTATCATTACCCAGCTAAGGCACAGTAAGTATCAACAGCTATTAAGAGCTATTAAGAGCTATAGCAATGTAAGTAGCAAAACAACAGCAAGATTTCCAGGAGAAAATCATGGAGCTTCGATTACCAATTAGTTACTTTATACACTGAGTGCATTACACAAACACTGCCACCAACCGTGCCTTTGATATGCACAGAAGGAGGGAATGAGTCGAGCAGAGAGAAAAAGAGGGAGCAAGAATCGCAGAAACACAGACTGTTCTGAGTTGGAAGGGACCCACAAGGATCATCAAGTCCAACTCTTAAGACAATGGCCCATACAGGGGATTGAACCCATGACCTTGGCCGGAGAGAGAGGCTTTTTTTTTTTCTTCTAGGGATTGTTTCAACCTGCCCATGCCACCCTGGTTGAAAGCTCTGCAGAATCAAACCTTTGTGCCAGTCACTCCAGTGCCAGGTATTCCAACTTCCTAGGTGGTCTAAGCACCAAAATGTGACAGGTGAAAAAGAATTATCTTTGATTTTATTTTTTATAGATTTCTGAATTTGATGAAAATCACAAAACATCTCAGCTTCACACTGAGCATGATTTTTTTTTAACTCCTGAGTTGACTATCAAATTGAGAAGCAGTTATTGATCCACATGATACAACTATAACCACAATTATAACCACATGCTATGAAAACCAAGTCAGCTATGGCCAGTACATTATTTTCCTGACTGTAGTTACATGTAAACATATCAAATTAATGTTCAAAGGTGTCTACCCATACAAGAAGAAAACTCATGCATTTCTACACACAGATGTACTCAGAATGCACCCCCCCTCCCCAACCTACAGACTCAGCAGAGCAGTTAAAAGTTCTCAAAAAAAGAGAGAAATTCAAATGCTAAATTTGTAAGAGACAAGTAAGTTATTCTGATAAATATATTATGTTGTAGTGGGTCCTGAGAATAATTCTCAATCTTCTCATTTTCTCACTATTTAGCAAGTTCATAAATGTTTCCATTAATAAGTAAGAAATCACAGCTGAGGATCTTTGTACAGACCATCCAGACAACTGGTGGTCTAATAACTATCTAGGCAATCCTCATTTGATTGTTTTGGTGAATTATTCTCTGAAACAAGAGAATGCTTGATTAGGTTACAAACATATCCTGAACAGAAATAAAAATAACATTGTAATGTGCATTTTAGTAGCAATAGTGAATCCGTAGGAGCAGTTCAAAGTCAGCACTGAATGAGAAACAGTATAATCTCAACACTGCACTAATGCAGAATGTTTTTTCATTTGTTCCCTACCAGTGTCTTTCACAGGTCGGGACTATGTCTGCATAGAGAAGTGCTGCAACCCAAGGTTCTAGAAAATGAAATTCAGCGTTTATTCAGTACCCATGCAAAGGGATCTTCGAACACTGAGGGAAATTATACTATTAAGCAGTATCAGCTACTTTTGTGCCCACAGTGAAAGAAAAGCTGAAGTGACTCAAGGAGCAAATGAGTCCTAGAGAAGGTGGAAAACAGATGTGACCAGGATATTGGTGCTGAAAACACCAGCTATCAGATGGAATTGTGAACACCTTGGGGACACACACTACTGTGGTGTCTAATGATGACTCACTAATACCTGTTTGGAAGAGTCTTTTACAATGGGAATGAAAGTAGTTTCAGACTAAAATATAAATAAGTTATATTTAAAAAGATATCTGTAATAAATATAAAAATACGTTATATAAATATGATATTATGCCTATCTGACAGTATCTGAATTTATGCTGTTAGATAATTTTAAAAGCATAAAGGACATCAAAGCTCAGCTGGCAGAAAACCTTGCAGTTATTCAATTCAGTGTTCATGTAAAATCATTCTTTATTGATCTACTAACATAGTCAGACAAATGTGCATTTAGAAAAACCATCCCTCATGCAATAGCTGGTCCCAGGTGACTGTGAATGTTCACACTCATAATACAACAGTCAGGACATTCTTGCTTTTAACTGATTTTAATCTGAACTGTTTGTATCCCAGGACAAAGCCCCATTTCAAACACTGTGGAGAAGCAAGATGCTTTTTCATTTAAAAAGTAAAAAACCTGAATGAATTCTTAAAATGAATTTTCCATCCTGAATGAATTCTTTAAAAAAGGAAAAGAATCTCTCCAGATTATAGAAAACTGGTCATTTTGCAAAGACCAGTTTCAAATGCTATGTCCTTAAAAAGGAGAGCTGGGAAAGTGGTTCACTGGGGAGCTTTTCATCCACTTCAGCACAAAGTCATCTCCCGTGGCACAACAGAGTGGTTTGGGTAACCAGACTCACTTTGTGCTGAAGTGCACCAGGGAGCACTCCTGTAATTGACTCCTCCAGCTGCCCTGGGACTCATCACTGCCGCTACTGGCAAACAGCAAACAGAAGGAAGCGCCAATGTTTTCAGCTCCCCTGGCTGGATCTTGAAGGCAGAAATCTGTCTGAGCATTATTTTGAAATGTCAGTAACCCAAACTTATTTTTTAATATAGCCTTGGACATGTGAAAACTGGTTATGTTTCCACAGATTTTTTTTTTGACTGTGGCATGCAATTATCACAACAAAATCGAAGTACCAAAGCTGGGTGCACTGTGCAAAGTCATGTCCCGAATCACTCGAGTGCCGAAACAGGACCACATCAGGAGGAACTGCTGAGCTACTTTCTTCAAAGAACCTTGTCTCTTGGCAGCTACCTGCAAGAAGACAGATATGTCTGACATGGAAAAACTTTTATTTCAACCAGCAATACAGCTAAATGATGCACATATCCATCTTCTCCTTTTATACTTAAAATCTACTTATCATTATCTTCACATTAAAATATACACTACTAATTACTGAACCCCAAACTCAAAGTGGCCTTAGACATAAAAATACCATATAAACATATATAGCCTTCAGAAAGAGGAAGGAATTATTCAAGGCTGGATCTCCTTTATAAATAATGCAAGGACTGCAAAATAAAGCTCCAATTTTGATCTTAACCTAATTACTTACATGTTTGTTCTTGCTTCCTAGTAAAGGAAGCAATTTATAATGAATAATGATTTATCTACACCAAAAATTTTTATTAGTATTTCAATTAAGGTTTAATGTTGAGTATAAATGCTTCTTGAACTCAGAATCCCAGACTATTCTGAGTTGGAAGGGAATTCTCCAGTCCAATTCCTACCCCAGTACAGGACCACCCCCAAGAGTCACATCATGTGCCCAAGAGTATTCTCCATAAAGTCTTTTGTTCCTTCATGTTTTTATATTTGTGAATCCACTTAGTCATTTTACTAGGAAAAACACTTTCCAGAAAGCACACTTTGGGCTTTAACTCTTCAAAAATTTGTTTATTATAGTCATACATGAGTTAAAGAATTAGGTCCACACTATCAAGTATAAAAATTCTTCATTAAAATTAACAGTCATGATCTGAATTTCAAATTGCATTCCACTGACTAGAAGAAAAGTTCCCCAAAACAATCAAAGTATTTCAAGAAATCCAGGGAATTATCTGTTGTTTTCTGTATGGCCCTTTTGCAGCAGAGAGAGAGGCAGTACATTTTGCTTTGTTTTGTTTTTACTTCTGAGCTCTAACAACTAGGCTTGGAGTTGGATGCAATGATCCTTGTGAGTCCCTTCCAACTCAGCATATTCTATGATTCTGTGAACTGAAATGAAGAGTTGAAATTCTAATAGAACATCCTAACATGAAGTACTGTTAGTGACAGAAGTTGAAATAGTCAGTCACATATTTTCATACTCTATGTAAAATTGTGGGGATCCCTGATTGCTTTTGAAAATATGTTTTAAAGCTCTGTTAGCAGGTTTCTGCATGCAATTAAACTAAAAGAAAAGTTCTTAGTAACCCAAATAATCTCAAAAGGCAACATAGCTGTGCCCTTGATTGAATGGAAATGTAGACTTTCATCCTTACATTTGATTTTCTATAAACGAAGTAGGTAGCCTAAATATCCTTTTCATTACAATCTTAAAAGTTCAAATTATGCTTTTATTTGCACTATGTCTTTGGGACAACTCGGACTCTCAATTAATTTCTCCATGCCCCTGAAATATTGATTTGACTGGAAACCTCAACCCTGTTCATTCTTGAATAACATTTTTGGGATAAAATAGACAAGCACAGAATAAAGTAGAATCCTGAATATGAGCAAGTCTCCATGAAAACTGCTGAGGTTTTGCCCACTGCTGCTTTGCTCCTGCTTATTACCAATCCCTATCTCTCTTATTCTTTTCTTTTATTTTCTTCTCTGTTGTAATTTTTTTGTTTTTGAAATCCATGACCTGAATAGATCTCATGCACATCAGTAACTCAGGCCCTCACTCCTGCTTACCAACCTTTACAACACATCTGTCCACCATGGAATCCAGCCACTCGATGTACGACTCAATGGGGGACTGCTCCTCCAAAAGGTGATCAAACTCCTGATACACTGGCAGACAAAACAAAGCAACAGCCCACCTCAGTACTTGGATTCTGTTTTGAACAAATCACAAAAAGCTGCAAATAGAATCACAAGTCTACTGTGTTTTTTACAATAGATTGTGTAATTGTAACAAATGCATCTTCCTTAGTGCTGACTCCAAAAGTTTGCTTGGTCTCTTGTCTTGTTTCTGCTGAAAGTGATGCTGTCATTGAAAGTTGTATTTTCATGGGAACACATCAGAACATAATTTTTAAAAGTAGTACTTTGATTTAAGCTTCAGCTATCTGGTGTGCCCGGAAGTGAAATGTTTATGGTGTTCTCTATGGAGAGTGAGAAAGTAGCTCTTAACCCTGGAGATGAGAAAATGTCATGCGTGAAATTAATTTAGAAATGCAAAAAGAATCTTCTAGGCACCAAGTGGATGAGTACTGTTGATAAGATGCTCATGTGTATAATGCTTTAGTTTCAAAAACATGATTTAACTGCTGTAAATCATCTATTTGCACCCACCCANCTATATACTTTTTAACCTTTTCCAAATACATATATTAGTATTTTAATAAAAAAAGTAAAAACAAGTCATTCAAGTGCAGCCTTTAAAACTGCAAGTCTCGTTTATTTAGGAGAACCAATGCCTGGAAGACAAAGAATCATGTGTTTAGACACCTCAAAAAGCTATTCTTCAACTCAGCTAAAATAAAAGACACAATACTTCAAGAAAGACACTTTCTACCTGCTGTGTTACAGGATGATTTGAATGTGCTACACATTTCCATTTATGCTTAATTATAAATAACAGAAGGAAGGAATTTCCCTCCATAGGAAAGATAATGAAGGAGAAAAAGCTTTGAGACGACAGCCAGAAATATGAACCAGGGAGGGTATCTGACAATAAAGCAAAGAAAACCTCCTGGGTCTCTTAAGCTAGATCAGCAAGATGAGCAGGAATGCATTTGCTTCACACCTGACTACAACTTTAACTTAGACTTGCAAAGGCTGAGTTGTCAGCAACATTAGTCAGCGAAAGAAGGGAAATAATGATGTTTGGGCCGCCCTTAACTTCTTTCATCGTTTTATTGGTTGGGCAACCTCCCTTTATTCAGAACAGAATCACAGAGGAATCTAAATGTTGTCTCCTTACCTGAGTATTTGGCTGGACAAAAATTGCCTGATACAACAGATGAAGTAATTCCTATGCTGTGCAAAGAGGAGAGCAAGAGTGGAAAAACAAATCAGTTGCCTGCTTTGCTGTTGGAGCAATGCAACTGTGTACAACAATTTATTTGAGAAAAGTAAATTTTTAGCCTTTAGTGACTGTTAAAAATACCTCAACAGGATCTGAGAAAGAGGGAATAAAGAAATCATGTCAGAGATAGCTACCCCAGCAGAACAGGAATGAGATGCTCTTATCCCCAATGATTTTGACCTGTTTCTCTTGAAGCTTGTTTATACGCTTATAAACATGTTTGCTTTCCCAGTTACAGCAGCTGGCAATTGTGCTTTCTTGATTATTAGTACCAAGAAAGTGAAAGCAGACCTTAAGTCCATGTCATATAATTAATATAGAGTGTAGTCTTCAAAAGCATCAAAGATGGGGGAAAAATCTAAGTTCTAGAATAATCTCTGTATGTATATGAACATCTCAGTGGAATCCCATCTCATGATGAACACTCAAATTACGATTTCTGAGTAACTGCTTGTTGGACTACATGGGCCTAAAATATGGAAAACTTGCGCAAATCCATTAGCATTGAGTGAAAACTGTTGCTGCTGCTAGGGAGTATAACTTTGGGAACTCTCTTTTTAAGATAGTGGGAGGATGTTGGATACATATTGAAAACTGAACAGATAACAGAAGGATGCACCCAGTCTCTGGACTTCAGTCTTGCTATGTGCTACACCCTCTGCTGCCCTGTCAAGTTTCTGTCTCCTCAAAAGGGAAGAAGGCCATGTCAGGAAACGAAGCAAGGATTAAGAAGGAAAGGAAGGAGTACAAAACACCTCTCACTGTAAAACAGAGCTGACTGAGAATGCAAGGTCTGTTCCTGTACCAAGGAGATTTCTGGTGTTAACACAGTGGGATGACTGCCAAAGTCAGCACTGTAGGGTCCAGAGTACATGTGACAGTGTCACCTCTGCTCTTGCCAGCCACTCACTGGAAGAGTTATCTCTCTAGCAGACCTACCCTTGCTGGGCTCACGCAAGTGGTTGCCTGGGCTGCACCTTGTTAAGGCTGGTGCTGGATAGAATATGACTGGGCATCTTCAGGAGAGACGTGGCGATATCAGGTGAGTTCACAGGGAGGTGAGATTATGAATGATGCTAAAGACAAAGCTCTGTTGCCTCAGAGCAGCAAAACTCATTATGCTTCATGTTGCACCTAAGTTTGCAACTATGCAACACTTGCTGGATTATGGAAGGTATATTTAATATTTGCAAAAGATCTTTGATTCTAAAACCAATTTGCTAATATCTTGAAAGTCACTTTTAAGTCCATGCCCTTCACTATACCAGACAGAAGCTAAATTGGCCAATGAGATTGTTTGATATGGAACTTCTACTTACTCATAAGAGTTCAGGGTGAAAGCTTACCCTATCAGATGATCTTCTTTATGAAAATACTGTGGGAAAAGGAGCTTTTTTATAAAGAAGTTTACAAGGAACTCAAATACACAGCCAAGATGTGTCCAAGGCCTTCAAAAGACAATTCTCCTGCAATTCTATAGATTGGAGTTTCACGTGTTAAATGGTTCATTCATAGATTTAGGGAACAAGTCCTCTTGAATTTGGGTGCAAGTTTTGGTGCCATTGGCTGTTCTGAATACTAGAAAGGCACTCATTAATGGAAGAGTGCCCAGATCTATGCCTCAAAACATCATAAGGCCTTGACAGGACTTTGCCTTACATTTTGATAAATGTCTCTGTGTTTATCTTAAGCCTGCAAGCAAACCAATCTCTGCAAAAACAATGTTACTTTCTCTGAGTTTTGTTTGCAGCAGAAAACCAAGTTCACCTGGTTTTATTTGAAGGTTCTGCTCTTACATTGTATGATGAGCTTTCTGTGTTCGTCCCGTGAGTCCTCCATAGTATAGAGGGTTTGTTTGGTAATGCTATTCAGATCCACATTCCTCCAGTCCTCCAGCATTTGAAATGTGATGTCTGCACTGTGGATCACTGTTCTTGATGCCTGTAATCCAATCCAATCTATTCATTAGTTCATGCTTTATTAGGTTAAAAAATAGGCTTTATCCCCTTTTACGCTTCTTTAGCTAGGCTCACTAGGTTGATCCTCCTCATGGACCCCCACCCACCAGCTTGATGTCTTATGGATATTACAGGGCCCTCTAACAAGAGAACTCTCAAGTAATTTTGCCTACTTTAATCAACTACAAATATTTTGATTGCATCCACCACAAACCCTAATGAGCAACACTAATCTGATGCTGCCATTGATGGACCACTCAATCTCTAACTGCTCTGTTGGTTTCCATGGCAAGCTTCAGTTCAAAACAAGAAAGCAACAAGAAAAGTCAAGCCACAACCAAACCAACCCCCTCAGGTTTACACCCTCCCCTCTCCCAAACTATGAAGACTCTCATTCTTCCCTCAGCTACATGAAAAGGTTAAAGCTCCTTTCTCTCCTCCTCAGGTCTGTCTTGTCTGGTTGAGACAGGGATCTGCTGTTGGTAATGGGAAGAATGGACTGAGAGGAAAGGAAGTGACACAAGGTCATGGTCATATAACCTACAATGGATCTCTGTGAGTTAAGCAGAGATGATAACCCACACTGAAGTTATCAGCTGCCCCAAGGAACTGGTGCACTTGAAGAGTCCTTCACATAAGTAAACTGTTTGATCCCAGGTCTGATGCAGAAGGTTGTGGTCTCTTTATTTTGATTCCTTTGAATCCCTATGGACTTCAAAGTACAGTGATGATCCACCATACCTGGGGAAAGGTAGCGCTGGTATCTCTGCCTCCACCATGAAAATAATGAAGGAAAAAACCTACAAAGAATTCCTTGCAGGAGTGGCCTTTTTACCCCCAGAGCTTCTTCCTGTGGGATTCATCTCTCACAGGTTTAACACAGGGTGTTTGATACACCTTCCAAAAGTGAAACTTTCAGTGTAAGAGGGAGAACAAACTATCCCCTCCAATGCCTGGATGATACATTAATTAATTAAATGCATTCTCCCACTTTTTATACTACATAGAATTTGGCCTTGTGACTTTTTGATAGGTAATTGTGATGTGAACTGGTATAAGCCCAACACCTCAGAGCAGGTTACATATTCACTTACTATGGTTACAAAAACATGTCTATTTAAAACTCCAGCAGATCAGCTGTTTTGTTTTTACTAATCTGCATTTGATTGTAATATACAATTAGACTTGGAATTCATTGTTGGGCAGATAGAAATTTTTCTTTTTTTGCTATTGGCCTTATACAAACTGCTCTAAAACCAATGTAATGTCTCTTACTTATTTCATGGAAATGAACCACCTCTTCAAAATAAATAATAATTTTGTTTCATGAAAGTACCCTGCTGGATTTAATAACCAGGAGTTGTCAGTTGTCTAGAAAAACATTTTTCACTGTTACTTTTTGATTTTGTAAAGATGGTCACAATAAATATTGGATAATGCAAACTGCTAACATGATCTCCTTCTCTTTGAATAAAGTCCAACCCCGTCAATTGATAAAATTTTTCAAAACATCAGTAAAAATGGCATTCATCAAACTTGGGTAACTGAAATATTTACTTGGCAGAGATGATTTAGTGATGTCTGTCTTCGGAGTATTTGTGAGAATCTTCTGGACACTGCAGGAAAGAAGAGATACATATTTACATACTGTGCTAAATGAATGAATTTACTTCTGAAAGTATTAAATTAAAACAAGAACAAAATAAAACAAACAAAAAAATCCAGTTTCCAGTATAAAATTGTGGCTACATAAAATTCACTCCAATAACCAAGTTTTCATTTCATTTACACCTTGACCTAAAACCTTAAATCTGGATGCTTGATCAGTTTTACAGAGCCATATTACAAGCAATGATTTATAGATGCTGTGAATAATGAGGTGACAAGAGGAGCATAGAGGACAATAGAAGAGCTTTGCTTTTCCAGCATAGCAAATTTTCTCTTGCTACACAAAGGAACTGAAGACCAGAAAGAACTATTTAATGGAAAGAAAAACGTTGCTGCAAGAACAAGTGGGCATAAAATAAAGATAGCTACTTTATGTGTGGAAATGAGAAAAGGTTGCTAAATCTTAATGCAAACAAGTTTTGGAGGTGTCTTTTGACTGAATTAATAGGAGCTAAACTCTGATACAGTTTCAGGTATTATTTGATCAAAGTTTCTGAAAGCAATTGCATGTTGTACTAATACCTTGTGAACTAAGATTGCCCAGGAGGTACTTGCCAGTCCTCTGCTCCCACTTTAGCACTTTGCAAGTGGACCTTGTATGAAGTTATTTCCTATACTTTTAAAATGCTATATTGTGCATTTTTTGTTTGAAACCTGTGACTCAGGAACTGCAAAGATGACCAAAGTTTGCAGTTACTCCTGTCAGTACATCCACTGGCTGTGTACACTATCACAAATTCTGATAAGGAGGAAACAACTGCAGAAGCAACAAAGGCTCATGCAAAAGGCAGGATGCACACAGTATTTTCCTTATATCAAAATCCCCAGACTTGAAGATAAATCCAAAGAGATGCTAGATGCGGCCACAGTGTCTTCCCTCCATACTGTACATAGAGGCAGTTAAAGAATACAGACTGAGAATGAGTAGAGAGTGCGCCATCCATCTCTTTCCCCCTGCCTACAAGATTGGAAAAGATTTTGCTGCTGAAGATTCTCATTTTGAACTGACAAAGATGTCATACAGCATATTCTCAGTTCTGACGCTGTTTGATTTTTAAAATAAATCAGCAAACAATTCAAACCCCCTTAAAATTAGTTGTTCCAACTTAGATCTTGAGTGTTCTCTGTAAAATATACACCTAATTTTCCACGCTGATCAAAATAGTTAATCCTTCTCCTAAATTAGTTTTTTTTTCTTTTAACTTTGTGGTGTGGAATTTAGTGCTCATGAAAGGCACAGAATTGAGAACCGTGAAATAAAGCAGGCTTTATCAATAGGTGATGTGCACTGCAGGCATCTACAAAGCACATCTGAAAAGGACTAGTGCCCTTTCCTGTGGTGACAGGGTAATTTGATCTCCTTCATTTCTAACTCTGGCACTTTTTAGAGTAAGGGCCTCAAGCTGTATTCAAATTCTGCTAGCCTAAAGGTTTGTGTAATAATTTTCTTTGCCTAATATCATCTCTAACATTTGCTTACAATAAACAAAATTAATTTCTTTTCAGAATCCACAAGAAAGGAAAAGAAATTTCTCATTTTGAGCAGTGTCTCATTTCACTAAATGAGATTGGTTCTCACGAAAAAGTGGAGAGTGTAAGTGAACACAAGATTCATAATGATGATGGGTTTTAATTCCTGAAAGAACACTAGTCTCACTTCCAATTAATTTGTAATCAATAAACACTGTACATCTCAGTTTAACAGATGGGAGATGGAGCAATACATACATTCAAATTTGATATTTCGTAGGTTTTCTGGTAAATCATGGAGAGCTACTTTCAGCCACTCATCCAGTTGCTTTGCAAACTTTCGGATCACCTGTGTCAAACTGAAAAAAGGAATTACTATATCAGAACGTGTTTCCTCTGCGCATTATACCACAAAATCTGAACATGCGAAGACCATGAGTCATTTATTTACAACTCATTATTATATAGAGCAGTTAACATATTTTAGTTTGTAGGCATGAAGTAAAACTTTTGAAACTTGTGAAAACTTTTGCAGGAAAAGCAAAACATATCACCATGATCAAAACCTCACAAAGAATGAGGGTCTCTGTATGGCACTGCTTTGATTCTTACTTGAAATAAAATCATTCTTACTTGAAATAAAATCATCTCTACTCTGTACAAATATAAAATCATAACTGTTTAAAGAGGACAATAGATCAAGCTTTGGATTTCAGCTTAGCTGTGCCCACATTTATACAGATATACACAGGGATGCTCAAGTGGAGCAACAATCAGCTGTGCTGCAGGCCAGAGCCACTGAGGGGGTGATGATGATGGTGGGGAGGAATTTTCAGGCCAAGCCCACACTGGTGGGGGAAACGTGGGTGGAGCAGGATCTGCCTGCTTGGCTCTGCACAGGACTGGAGCTTTCCCAGACAAGTGAGATTCCTCTCTTCTCCCTTTCTACCCCTTCCTGATGATTCCATAATCTCCTGTTAAACTTTGTAGGAGGGTCATTCCGCCCTTCTTCTTGAAATCCTCAGTATAAAATGACAGTTTCCTGAACAGTTGCAGAGTGTTGTGCAGGGAACCCTAACAGCTGGATCTGGCAGAGGAAGCTGCACTGCTTTTAACAATACTAGAGAGATACAAATGAGAGAGAGGAAAGACACAAGGAACTTTCCCTCTTTCAACCAGGAATCTTTTTCTGTTTGTACTTCTAACACAGTGCACTGAGAACAGATGTGGCAAAATAAACACGGCCATAGGCCTACTCTTCTCCACAAAGACACCTGAAGAGGAAAAGGGATGGATGACAACTGTTACACTCACTAAAAAGTGGCTTTTCTGGATAGCCAGAATTTGTTCCCAGAAAGTATCTCAGAGGATTCTGGCTGAGTCAGCAAGATTTCCTTCAGGAGCTTCCATTGCAATGAGACCCTTCTTCACCCCCTCCAGTGCAGGCTATGGCTTAATAGCCACAATCTGGCCCTTTATATGCATTACAAAAGTCTATATTCACACTCAAGTCTCCCCTTATTTGCTATGAAAGAACTAAGCAGCTTGAGAAAAGGACTGCTGTTCTGTTTAATCCTTTCAATGAAATAGATTTGGGGAGGGGAGAGGAAAAGTCTGTAAAAATGTACATGTCTTATCAGGAGAAGCCCATGCTTATAACAGATTTCTTAGGTAAAAATTACTTTGCCTGTACTTTAGCAGTCATGAAATTCACATAGGAGAGCAGAACAACATTTTCCATGATTAGAGACACTTTAAAATCTTGGGGCTTAAATATACAGCATCAAGAAGAAGCTCCTAGAGCAATATTCTTAACAAATTACTCAATGTCAGAAGCGCATCAGTCAAATAATAGTAAAGATGTACAAAAACATCTGGGAAAATATCGTTTCCTGATACTCATATTAGGAAAACCCACGAGGGAAACACATTGACTGCACTCAGTGATTACACTTTTTGCTGTGGACTGTTGATCTCTGTCCTGCTTTGCCTATATAAACAAGACTTCTTGGACTCATGTGAACCCCAGGTAGGAAGAGAATAGCTGAAATCTATCACCTGGATAGGAAAAGTCAATTTAGATTTAAAACAAAGATGGTAAATACTTCTTAAATTAAGCAATCCTAAACCAATCATGCTTCTATTCTTTGTAGGATAGTATTTAAATTCTATGAGCTTGTTCAGGGTTTCACAAGTATGATTTTATACTCCTGGCAAGTGGAATAACAATTGGGTTCCTAGAGTGCATACAGAGACAAATGCGTAGATTGCAGAGCCTGAATATGCATGTAATTATTTACAAACAGAGCAGTCAGGACACCTTCTCTTATAGTGATGATTCAGAACAGTCATGCTTTTATCCCAGACTAGGAGAAAAGTGCCAGAAATTTTCAGAAGACAGCAGGGTGCTCTGCAACCTGCAGACTTCTGACACTCCCTGAAAGCTGGGACAAAACTATCAGCCAAATGTTAAGAAACCAAGAAGAAGGTGTATCCTTCATCCCGCAAAAACTCCTAATCCTCCAAGTTTTTCATAATACAATTCTTGTTAAAATCTGAACGTTTAATGAGGAACATGTAAGCTCTTCAACTCCTTTCAATTGACACTGTGATTTAAACTCAGCAAATGGGTGGCAGCAAGCAGCTTTCTGAGAACTGATGTCATTGTTGACGAAAAGACATGTAACAAAGACAGCTGAGCTAGAAAGGGTCAGTGCTGTGAGCTGTACTGACCTGTCAGGTAAGGCTTGTAGTACTGTTGGCATCAAAACTCCGGAAATTGCCTTGTAAAGAATTGAATCACAAACTCCCACTATATTCACTACAGTTGAAGAACCCAATACGGGCAGCATATGAGGAGGCATCCCTTGCCAAAAGTGCAGAAGAAAACTTTGAACCTGCAATCGTGAGAAGAAGCAGGGATGTTTAAATTAAAATGATCAAAGGCCACAAATACCCCTCTCTTGAAATGAACCTGCTTACATGGCTTTTGTTTTAGCCCCAGAGCTGGTCTGAGGCTGTTGCAACACTGACAAGGCATATTCCTTAACTAGACAGGCTCAAACGGTAACGCAGCGCAGAGTGGGATAATCAACCAAGGGGCGAGGAGGCACTGAGCTGCTAACAGGGTGTCTTTATGTTACTACAGCAGAGAGACCCATGGGAACCACCATATTTTTACCTTCCATCAGTGGCTGGAGAGTGTAAATCTTTGGCTTCCATATATCAAGCCTTTTTCCCTCTCTTTGCTCTCTGACCCTGTATACAAAGGAATGCAATCTAGGGTTTGGTGTAGTAAAGAAGAGGAGGATAGCACATGGCTTACAGGGGTCAATATATCATTTTCTGTCTTCATTTTGGAAAGAAACACTACACTTTTGGATTTCTTCTTTCCTTCACTATGAAGGAAAGAGGAGGAAAAATGGAGAAAGAAAAAAAAAAGAAAATAGGGAGGAGAATTCAGACACAGTAAAATATACCTCTGAAAATTTTAATTTATGATATAAAGGTGTTATTCAGAGAATGATAAGATTAGTTCCACAGGGGTCAGAACACCAGCATCTATGAATAAAAACCTGAATGCAATCTGTAATGAAGTAAATAACCACACCAGCTGCAGTAATGAATATTTGCCATTTATATATTTTTACCTACCAGCCCTGTCCCCGCCATTGGTCATGATAAACAGATTCCCTAACAAAATATGGCAGTCTGCTCTTAAGAAAGTATTTTGAGACTCACCCAGTGAAATCTCCACATATTTTTCTCACATGGAATTTTCTAGACTGGGTACAATGGTGGAAAAACAGCTTTAAACCAGAAGAGCGTGAGAATTAAACAGTGAGATGAAGAAAAGTAGGGAATTTCTTCCCTTTGTTCAGAAGACAGAGGCAAAAGGCCATTTCCTTTGATTTCTTTTCCAGGACCTGAATATCACATTTGAATCAGGTCCTCAGCATCTATACAGTCAGATTTGTGTTCTTGGATTAAAAGCCTTCTTCTGTGTAATATAAAACTGCTTGCATTCCATTAAAATTTATTTTTCTTCAGATCTAATTATGTCTGCATGCACTGCCAGAAAATCCTCAGATTCAGTCAGAGATACAAACCTTATCCATCTCTAATAGATGGCATGAACTGCTGAGCAAGGTCTGTGTTCCTAGCTGCACTGAGGTACAAGTGAGCAACTGGAGACTTCAGCTACAGCTGTCTGGGATATCTTGGAAGCTGCAAGCCCCCCATCACTCTGTGTCATTGTTAACAGAGCAGCAGAGCCCACCATTTTGGCTATGGCACTTGCCCTGGCTCTGTGCTGAAAACTGAGAGGAACTCCTTCAAGCTGCTCAGTCCAAAAAAAAAAGCTTTGAAAAGTTGTGGTGGACACACCTTGAGCTGTAAGAACTGGATTGTCCAACATCTTGTAAGGGGATATTGCTACCTTAATCCTGCTGGAGAACAGGGGGACAAAAACATTTACATTGCTTTTGTTCCTCTAACTCACAGTGTTGTGAGATTTAGTGCTATTGGTCATGTATTATATACTCAAGTATAGCTATTGTTCATTGCTCATGAAAAGGATTGACCACTAGAACTGTAAATCTGTAATATCACACATAAAATAGAGTCTCAGATCCATTAATACCTTACGTATCATTAAACTACAACTGTAGTTTCTAACCATACCTCATCAAAGTTTGCTCTTATTACAGTGTCTAGTATCCTCTGACAGTGAGTCCTATACATCATAATAAAGGTAGAAACCTGAAAAAGAATGAGGGAGACACACAAAAGATCATTCTACTTTAAGAAATCTACTTTTAAAAAATCAGAATACAAAGCACATAAAAAGTAAGTTTTTTCTTATCTTACCCATGAACAACTGCAAAATTAATGAAATCAGTTAGAGCCTAGTTAGATTAGTTAGGTTAGCTATAAAATAAGTTTTCATCTTAAAAGTAAATTCTCCCTTTGAATTCATGGATTTTTCTATGTCAATGGGAATTCTTCAAATGTGAGAGGAGCAAAAAGCCTCAGTGAGATCAAAGACGAGAATGTGGCCCTAATTAGGACATAAAGAACTATAAAACCCTATTCTTTTGTCCACTTTACATTGATACTATACACGTGAATAGACCAAGAAAACTAGCAAGCTCAGCCAAGAGAAGCCAGAGCATTTTTGTCATATGTGCAGATAAGATTCTCTTAATTTCTAGTCTAAAAAGATAAGAAATACACTAAGTCCCTCTCTGCTCAAGAAAGCATCAGACCTGTTTTCAGTGTGTTCACACATTAGAGAGCTATAACATATCTGAAAAGTTGCCATCGAGCCTCATCTGCTGTATGTAATGTAACTTTTAAAAGAATGTGCATGGGCTTTAGAAATATTGTACAGCTGATGGTGTCAGCTCTCTACTTTAAGGGAAGATATTTCTATTAGATCAAGTAATTCAGTCCCCCATAAATCAAGTCAAGGCATTATTACACTCACTCTGATTTAAAGTCTTTATATAGTAGACAAAGCTTTCATCCAGAGCAGGGAAAAAAAAACAACAAGACAAGCTGAGAAAAGATTTCCAAAGTGTTACCTTCTCCTCTGGCAGACTGGCTGGCAGATTTAGATCTTTGACATTTGGAAATTCTGGCAGTAATGTTCCCAGTTTGGATCGTGGTGAATACGCCACTGTCTGTTTGGTTACTTCTTTTTTTCCTGTTTCGTTGACCCAAGCTGCTCCTTTTTTAGAATACATCACATCATAATACTGGGAGTTTTCTTTCACTGCAATTCCATAATAATGGTACCTGATACACAGAGAAGTATATTTAATAAAGTGAACTGTTTGAAAATTAAAAAAAAAAATATATGGAGGCAAGAGAAACTGATAATGCTGATGATTTCTACAGCAAAACAGATTGGGCAGTAGTTTATATACTATTAACAAGCATTGATTCAATAGCAGAACATCGTGGTAACATATTGAGCTTACAATTTTCATTCCTTCTGGTAAAAGCAGGGTAGAAAAATAATGAAATTCCATTTTTTTCTTTTTAGTAAAAGAGAAAAAAAGCATCCTAAAGCTACTTGTTGGCAGAGCTTTGGTGTGCAGCTGCTCCTTTAGTACAGCAACAGGCAGAGGTACAGACCCTCTGGACTGGCCCTTCTGTTGTTTCAGTTTCCCAATTCTCAGACTGTTGAGGGCTGGTCTGGTTTCTGAAAAGCAGGAAGCTTTATTCTAAGTAAATCGTTCAGGAATGTTTCAAAAATTGAAAACACTTTAGAGAAAAGAGCGGGGGGAAGGCTTGTGCTGGAAAGCAATGAATGGTAGGAAACGTACAGTTCAAATTATTTGCTACATACCGTCCCGTCAGCAGTGGGCTCAGGTCAGCGAGGGATGCTACACAACACTGTCTGTGCAGACCACACTGGGAATTACACAGTGTAGCTGTTCTATAAAAATGGTTTGGTGGCCTTATGGCACAAGTTTATGCTACAACTCAGCTTTATTATAGGTGCTGATGGAAGCACTGATCATCAAGTAAAACTCTTGCATCAAAGCAGCAAAGGTAATCTGAGTCCTTCCACAATTTCCTAACTTTTATTTCAGTTTCTCGGCTTTAGGAACCACCAACCCACCAGCTAAATTTGCAATGATTACAAAAGGCATTACAAGATTGTATTTTTGGTAGAGTTTTGCACCAGACTAATTTCCCAGACAGAATTTTCAGTGATCCTTCACTTCTCTCCTTATAGTCTATCAGATCATGATGAGACATTGTCTTCTGGATCCCACTATGGTGGCACAAGAAGTTATTATCTCTGCATGTCTCTGTGTTCTCCAGTGAGTTACTATTTCAGAGTGCTGCCACCAGATCTGTTCACTTGAATAGACATCAATTTGCTTTAGACAAAATCGGCTGGTTCTACAAAGGCCGTCAATTTAATTAATGAAAGAGTAGCATCTAAATGATGCTAGTTTAAACCAGCTCAGGCGACTTTTTTCCCTTTTTTCACTCATTTGCCCACAGATCTGTGTTTGTCACAATCCTCATCAGACAACAGTGGCAAAGATCTAGAAACCCAGTCTTGTCCTCCAGCATAGATGGGCTGAGAGGGGGCCTGGGGAATTGTAGCAAACTTCTAGTATGTGGTTCCCTTGCCACACCCACTGAGGACATTCCATATTTCCCATTAAAAATAGAAGCTATCTTGAACTCAATATTGAATAATCCAAGTGAAATTTATTGAAACATTAAACTGACATGGCATGAAAGGGATTTCCTAGCTTCAATACCTTAGAAAGCCACACTATTGGCTCCAAATCTGCCCATCAAGGCTGAGGCCAAAACATGCATTCTGCACCATAAACCAGACTGCTCCAGACTGCTGGTGACCTGTGTCAGGTAACTAATGGCAAGTTTGTGCTAACACTGGGCTTGTGACAGTGACTACAGAAGTCTGGCTTTTTAGCTTGAATGATAACACCCAGTCTGGTCTCTGGCAGCTGCCATGCGCTCACGGCATGTAGGAACCATAAAACTCACATATGTCCCGTGTGCTACATCTGGGGTAGGGGAAAACAAAAGGAAATGCTACAGGGAGCCAGCACTAATAATCGCTGAGGGAAATGGGGGCAGAGGGAAAAAGTGAGAGCAAGCAGGACTGCTGAATTTCTAGATGGACTGAGAGGTTTCTATAATTTAAAGAGAGGTCAGTCTCATATCAGGTTTTGTCTTTAACCAGCCAACAACAACAACAACAAAAAAGCCTGCAAAATGTAGTAAAATTTCATTGTGCATTATTTAATTCCTGGTATGCTGCACTTGGCTGCAAACTATATAAAAGAGTTTTCTGTGTAGCTTCAAAATCATATAGAGAGCAATAGCCAAATTAACTCCAGAAGTTTTCAAGATAGATTCTTCCTTCAGTGATTTTACCATCCCAAATGGCAAGCACTCATTGAAGTGGTTTACACAGATTCTTTTTCAAACACTTTTTTGTATTTCTATCAGAAAAAAAAATCAACTTAATCCAATAAATAGGGCTTGAAAGTTTGATATGTAGAATAATAGCATGCAAATAACACAACCTTTTTTGTGTTAAATGGTGGAATGTTTTTCCCCTCATGGAGTGGTTATCTGCAACACTCTTTTAAAGAAAGAAGCAGAATTCCCCTCACACAATGTAGCTTCCATAGGTTTAACCAATGTCTTGTGAACGTAATTGAAGAGTGTCAGACTACAGTACAGAAAGAAATGGGCTTTTATGTTTAGCTGCCTTCTCATGGCTCACCTGTGGTGGAAACGTTTCTAAGCTCAGCGCGACAGAGAACAGCTGCATTCTTACATCAACAAACCCAGCTGCAAAAAACAAAGGCTCACAACTGATGGCCAAGAGTATAGCACCATTGTAGCTCTGAACTTTGTAATGTTACAAGGCAGCCACACTATAAAGAGACTGTGGGCAGAACAGTGTGAAGTCAGCTAATCTTAACCACTTCTACGGCAGAATTTCCTTTGGCAGTAGCAGGGAGTGGAATGAAAGTCATACTGGCAGCAGTTGGTCAGCTCAGCTGGTGACAAAGGAACTGAAGTGTTAATGCCTAAAGTAAGTTCTTTACATAACACTTAATAGGAATGCAGTCAGATGTTTTGGGAACAACACCAGAGCTCATTTACAGCTGTGCTGGGTCTACCAAGGAGTGTATTTATCATAAATAAGTACAGCATGCTTGTAGTCTCTCTGTGCATGTGACAGAAACCCCTTCTTATTTGCTATATAGGGAGCAGAACCATTGCAAAAGTGGCATGAAAAGAGTACGTGACCTGAAAGCTGCTCTGACAGGCAGCAGGTTAGGAGGAAATTGTGTAAGAAATACTGTCTCCTTGATTTTCACCCCCTTTAAGTGTAAAGAGACAGCTTCTGGAGGTACAAGACACCTTCAATCAGCAAATCAAAAGTGTTTTGCCCCACCGAGAGACTCCAAGAGCTGCAGGAGGAGCTCCAGCTTGGAAATACAGCTGTGCTCACTGCTTTCTTTAAATGAGAAGACAAATAACGAAGTTGTAGCTGATATAAGGGTGATTTGATGGCTGACAGTGGGTACTCTTATATGAATGCACCCATAAAACAGCTTGTATACAGTTTCACTCCCTCTTTATGAACTTCCACAAAACTCACATTCAGTGCTAAATCCTGTTTCTCTGATTCTGTAGCTATCATGCTTTCCTAACACACTGTTGGACTAACTCAGAGTTTCCACTTGAGAGATTTTTGGTGGCTTTGATGTAACTCTGCATTTGCATTTGGGAATGGATTTGAAATCTTCAATTAGCTGCTTTAATATGTCTGCTCTAGAAAAAGAAAGCTTAGTTACAAAACCCAAGAAAATATCAAGCTGAGGAAAAAGCCATTTTGTCCCATCAGAGAGATACTTGGCAGGGACAACTTGTTAGAAGAGCACAGTAGAGCTAATTTTAATGGCATTTCTTTTAGCATCCTAGTTTCTTTTTTCCTTCAAAGAACAGGCCATTCTAGCTTTAGCATATAAGTTCAATTCTAGTGGCATATTTTCTTCTCAGCATGTAGGAATATTATGTTTCTAGGCTGTGTTATGAACATTTACCAACACAATTTTGCAAACACATGACCTCATATTTTAATTTTCCTCTCACTTCTGCACTTATGAACTACAGACACTGGCCTTATGCTATCCTGTAGGATTTTGTGAAGGCTAACCAAGAAAAGCATATTTTATTATTTTATAGGCCTTATGTTTACTGAATAAAGATTCAAAGCCCCACTGGAAATGTCATGAAGTCCACAAGCAGATAAAAGGGTAAAACCATCACTGTATCTTCTACATAAATCGGTAGAATCACATCTTGTCAACAACTGGAAGAAGTCAAATACTCCAGGAAGTGCATTCTTCCTTTGGAATCAGTTTCTCATTCTGGAACTAGGCTAACCTGCTTTCAGGATGTATAATCTTTTGGATAAGACAATAAGCTAATTCTGGATCACTTAAAGGTATGTTGGATTTCATTACAAAATTGATGTTAAATGCAGGTGTGTGGACAATTTCATTTTAGGCCCATTTTTGTTCCTACCTAGTTCTAGACAGCATTCTAACACCTGTCCTCTAAACACAAGTATGGTGCTAACCTGCTGTCATTTCCCAACCTCCAAAAGCAGCTCCATTATTCCTTGATGTGAATGTCCTTTACGTTGTGTAAAGTGACTTGAGATGAAAAACAATATAGGAACAATATGGAAAATATTGCTGGTGAAATCAGTGAAAGGCTCCATTAGATCACCCTTGCAGGATCACTGCTGAATCAATAAGATAATGCAAAGATTACAATGGAACTTCTATTAAAGTTATTTTAGGTCCCTAACTGGATAAATTATTCCTTGTTCTTACACTGTTCTGTTCATATAGGGCCCTGTGCAACATGATAATAATACCATACACTGCTTACTTTGATTGGCCTCTGGTTCCAAGTCTCCTTGTTGTTAGCTGTGGAAACTGCTGCCTTATTATCTGCAAATAAACAGAATTGATATTAAGAAAAATGGAAAAGCACATTTATTAATATTTAAAATAATATAGTCTTTTAAGACAGAGAAGCAGAAGAACTGTACTGTAATGTCAGCAAAATACATAGCAGGAGAAAATAGAAATAAAGCTTTTTATTTTTCCATTACTGCAAGTGGGGAAAGAGACTTTAAACTTCAGTATAACTCCATTAACTACCATTAATTTAAATACTTTCGGAAGTCACTAGAGTAGAACTTATTTCCTTAAAAATCTCAGATCAGTTCTGTCTCAAAACTAAGGGGGATTGTAATTAGAAATGGCCTACTATTTCTTTATCAGGATCAACTATTTCTTTACAGGATCAGCAAAGTTCTGTATGAACTCTAACAAAGTTCTGTTCTTCAAAAACCTGCCATTAAACACTTATTTTTCTGAAAGATGATTCTCTGAAAACATTTTGGTATTTGACAGGGGCACCATTTCTACCAAGGAAGACTCTCTGTGATATTTGTAAAGATACCTCATAATCAATTTACCCTCTACAGAAAACCGGTGCATCTCAGAAACAGCAGGATACCATCAAAAATCCAGACACTAGTCTGTCAACAGACATTAAAAGAACATTGCTACTGTAAAACAAAACTTATTTAGTGCCAGTTGCATTTAAGGAAATGGATTGATGAATGTAGATCGTGCCTTCAGTCATCAGAGCCTCCACCAACCAGGCTAATCTTGATGGAAAAGCTTTGTTGTAGTTGCTGGACAGGAGGTGCTCAGCACCTCACAGGATTGAACCTGATTCTCGGTGTGGTCCGAAGTAGGAGGAAAATTTTTCTGCGAGAACAGTCATGCAAGAAAGACTGCAGCAAGCCTTGAAGATTCACTTGCAAAGGAATTTCTTCCTTTTAAAATTTGTAATCCATTTTAATTGTGTTTTCGTTATTTAAATTGCTAAATGCTTCCTCTTTGGGGGGGAACACCAACTAAGATTAAAGGAAAATAGGCACACAGGATGGACTATAACTGCTCAGCTAGGAAAAAAAAGTCAATTTAAATTGATTAGATAATATAGATTTTTTTCTCCATTAACCATTTTACCACAGTGATAAATATTTAATCCTGATTGATGACTGAAAGCTTTGGAACACGTATTTGCATCAAAAGGTGCTATATAAATAAAGACATTACAATGTCACATATTTGACCATTTCTTCAGTAATGTGTTGTTTTTGTTTTGGTTCGGTTTTTAGCAAAGATACAATTGTCTTCCCTTTGTATCATGTAAAAATTGACTTGTGTTTGTTTCCAAGAGCTTTGCATAACATGGCTGATGTCAAAAATGCAGCATAGGCTCAGAGTCGCTAGGTTGTTCTGCTTTAATTTCTGGAGCAAAACTTCAGCAAACAGTAAAACACTTTTGTGGAGCTGTGAAAGTTCAGCCTAGCTGTTTGATAAATGAGCAGACAGGCAAGCAGCCCTTCTTTCTTTTTTTGTATGGATTCAATGAAGCCTGCCTAAAGAACACCACATGCTGTTCCAGCTACTGATCTAACATTCCGCAACATCTCAGCCTTCCAAATTCCCTTTAATTACACATTAATCCCACCCCTCTCTCTTTCATTTTCTGCAGACAGGGCTGGGGGCTCCACAAGGCTGTGGGAAAAAAGGCAGAGTTGAAGAACTACTTTCTGAGGATGGTTTTTTTGGGCTAAGGGATTTTTTTAGGGTTGGTTGTGTATGTTTTTTGGTGGGTTTTTTTGGTGACAGTTGTCACTCAGAAAACATCAATCCTCTCCAAAAGCTGATTTCACAGCAGTTGACTTAGTATTACAGATAGTTTTACTCTATTTTTTCTTTTGGAACAGGATGAACCTGTATTACTTTCAAGTCTTTCTAGTAGCAATGAAGTGTTACAATGCACACTGT
Organism: Sakesphorus luctuosus; assembly: GCA_013396695.1. Classification (NCBI taxonomy): domain Eukaryota; kingdom Metazoa; phylum Chordata; class Aves; order Passeriformes; family Thamnophilidae; genus Sakesphorus; species Sakesphorus luctuosus. The sequence continues at coordinate 724,772 of VWZD01002838.1, forward strand.
AAATGCTACTTTATGAACCATATGCCATGGGACTTCCTGGGATTTAAATCAATCAGCCAATTTCTACATACCAGGGCAGGGATGATCAGGAAAAGAGAATAATGAAGCAGTTGATCAGATGATCTCCTTTTCTTTGTTTGTTTCTTTTCTAAATCCAGCGCATTTTAAATGAGACACATCTTTCAAAATACATGCAAAAATTCTGCACTACTTAAAATACTATTTACCAATAATTAAAAAAAAAGAGGGAGAAAACAATCTAGTAAAGAAAAAAAAAAGAGGCTTACTAATACCTAGGTGTTTTTGCACATATGCATGGGTATTAATGTTTGTGTTTGGAATAAAACAAGTCATACACTAAAAGAACTATCTGTTCACATAAATGTTTATATTAAGTTATGTTTCTGTGAATCCCTGTGCAATGATACTGGTAAAGGCAGGGCAAAGTGGAGTTCACTTTGTGCTGAAATCAGTAGAAAAAAAAAGAGAGTGTCCAAAATGTTGATTTTAAAATAATTTTCAGCCTGAAAAGTCACTCTATAAAATACATCATCACAGGTTTAATGTTTATTAACTTTTAATGACCTACAGAGAAAATTAGTTCATTTTACAGTCTTGTGGGGAGGGAAAGGGGTTCTAATTGTCAGACATGAAAAGTCAGATTTGTATTGGAAAACCAAGTTGGAACATTTTCCTTTCATCACTGCAGAGAGGTTGCACAAGCAAATGAATCAAGACTAGACCATGCAGTTTGAGTTGCTTTCTGAATGGAGCCCAGTCCCTGTTCTCACAGCAGCTCTGGCTTCTCAACAGAAACAGTGGCAAATGATCTCATGGGTGGTATCCAAAGGAATTTTGGAGTGAACGGACCTTTTTACCATTGTCCTTCAGTGGAAGTGAAATTTCATCTCCCACTTCTCCAGAATGACCCCAATTCCAGCTGCTCTATAAGATCTGCTGAGTAAAAAGGTACGAGTTTTACATTTTCCAAGTAAAATTTCACCTAAATTACATGGCAGTTTTGACTGTTAGGCATTATTTTATGCTACCTGGCTTTTTGATTTTGAGACAGATGTAGACCAGGAGTTTCACATGGAAATAACTTCTGTTACTATATTAGCCTCAGAAACCAGTGCTCCAGTAATTTCTTTCTCAGTTACTAAACTTCAGTGTGTTCTCCCACTCTTTCCTCTGTGCTCTGCTTAAGACCTGATCTTTTCTTCTGCCTTCTATGCCTTTCTTGATTAATACCAAGAATATTAAGAAGTGCCTTATCTTTTCCCAGCTCCACAGTTCTGGTGTGTGCCTACTGCATACATAATAGCCAGATAGAAGTAATTTCACTATAAAAGAACATATATATAGTTTACACCTTTTTCAGGGGACTAGTATAGCCAGGTCAGCATTTTTTTAACCCTTTTGCAGACAATCCTGGACACATGTTTTTCAGAATGTCTATGCAAGTAAGATCATAAGGAGATGTTTTTCCTTCTGACAGGCAGTAACCTTGATGCTGAATGTATGGGACAGCCAAAGTGAATGCAGGAAAAAAAGTCCTCTCATATTCTCTCATACTGAGATGGCAATGCTGGTAGCACAACATTCAACATATATTGCATGGATCTTGGAGCTAACAGGACTTTTATCTCTTTTCAGCTTTTCAAACCTAATAGAGGTGTCTGAATAAGCTTGAATTAAATATCTAGTTACTTATGTTTCTGGTCAGTCTTAAAATAAGGCAATAAAAATTAAATGGGTTACTTGAGCATCTGTGTAAAACACAGAAAGCTTTATGAGCAACAACTACAAAAATGCTCTTCCTCTGCACAGGTCTGTATTACAGTCTGCACAATCTATTAACCTTAGACATGGTGAGCTGCAGGAGCTGTTCTGTAACCCACAAAGGGCTGCAAGGGGGCATTCCTTCAACCTGATTACTGCCAGCTACAATTTCTGCCACTGCCTCTCTCCTCACATCTCCAGTACTGTAACATTCCAACACAAGCAGGGCCAGGCCCAGCTTTAAAATAAGGAATCACAGAATCCCAGAATGGCTTGGGTTGGCTGGAACCTTAAACGTCATCTAGTTCCAAACACTCTGGCATGGGCAGGGACATTTTCACAAAATCACAGACTGTTCTGAGTTGGAAGGGGCCCACAAGGATCATCGAGTCCAACACTTAAGTCAATGGCCCACATAGGGGATTGAACCCATGACCTTGGCATTATTACTTTTATCAGTACACTGTGACCCATCACTCTCATTGCGTTCAATATCAAACTGTCAACTTCATATTTCCCAACTATTCCACCTAAATTTGTCTGTGATATGAGATGTCAAAACAAATCATAGGGGAAAAAAACTTATAAAGCATCTTATGCATCTCTCTTCATGCAAACAAAAAAGGATGGAAGAAACCAGAGATGTCTGGAAACTTCTGAAATAATTTTTTTCCTCCTTCCTGTGTCAAAATATTAAATTTTCCTCTGGGGGCAATAGGCAGAGGATGGCTTTCAGACGTCTTTTCCCTGGAGGAAATCAAATTTCTGCTTTTCAAAAGTCATGATCATTTTGTCAGTGCACCTGATCTAGAGGGCTGTTGCTGTTCATGACTCTTGTTCCCTTCTATTTGAAATAATTCTAGCCATGCTTCTAGAACTTCACAGAAAAATGAAATAAAAACAAAGTTGCAGCGCAGCAACTTCACTCTGCCAGAATGAGAAATGGATTCCAGGCTCTGTGCTCCCTAGCTCTGTCAGGTTCTAGAGACATTTTACATCACTGGAATAAATTCTCTCTCCTCTGACAACAATTCGTCGTAACAGGGCCTGCCACTGTTTTTCTCAATTCAGGTTTCAAGTCCCATATCTATACTTATTGTAGTGTTTCAGTCTTAATCTTCTTTGCCATGAAGAAGCCAGTGATGACAAACATAACTGTATTCTCACAGAGCTGCGTTTACCATAATCTCATTGTTGTGACACAAACAATACTGAGATCCTTAATCTTATGTGATAAGTGTAAGAATTTTAGGCTCATTCCTCTTTGACCTGGTACTGCTCCAGCTGGATCATTGCTGGGTTTCCCCATCTGCTTCAATGTTTTTCAAAATCCTGCCCTGAGACACTCTGTTATTATTAACACCTGCTTTAACAGGTACCTTTTGGCTCAAAGATGGCTTGGGGCTGGTTTAACATCATATTGTATTTAGGAAAGGATCAAGAAAGCTTGCACCAAGAAATATCCAAAAGAAAAGAGCATAATCAAAGTAGTCCATTACAAAACACAATTCCTGTCTCTCAAATCCACAAAAGCATGTAAAGAAAAAGAGGAGAGCTGTGGCTGTGTCTATACCATCTATAGTCCTCACTGGCTTATTTGCATGGCCAGGACGGAAGGCTGTAATGTATAGGCTCAGTACTCTTCACCACACATCTATTGCCTTTTTAGATTCAATAACCTTCCCATTTCTCTCCACTCACTTTCGTAATTTTTGGAATAGGGCATGGTCTAGCTGTAGGATAAGAACTTGTTTCTGTCACTAATACATCTCAATTGATACTGCAAAGCAAGGCAGAAAAGCCTAGTGGCACTTTCTCTAATGCCTGTGGCCAATTCTGCCTGCTGTGGAGATCAGATTCCCTGAGGAACTCCAGCTGAGCTGGACTCTTCAGAGAAGCTTGTGAGACCTCTCTTCAAATTCATCTATCTACAACAATATCCTCCTTCAGCAGTTCCTCTGGCCAGATGGAATTCAGCCTAAGGCATGATCAGTTTACTGCATCCAAACAAAACTGCAATCATCAAATGCTCTGACTCAGATCCTTAGCTGAGCTGCAGCCACTTTTGGTGCTAACTGGCCGAAGCCAAGCAGATCTAAAACCCTGCACAACTGCCCTTGCTCTGTGCTGGTGCCAGCACACTTAGTGCCATCTCCCAGCATATCTGTGGGAAAAGGCTGAGTGCCAGGACCCCTGCTCTGGCAGACCCTGCGCTGTAAGCACAGCCCTGGGGATGTGTTGACAAGGCGCGAGGTAAAAGCAGCCCAGGCCACTCTGCTTCACACTTAAGGTCTCACTGGAAGCCAGATGCTTGAGGTGGCAAAGCCACTAAAAATCCCATTGCTACAGGGCATTGGGAAAGAAAAAGTTGCTCCAGAGAAACTGAGGTGTGCTTACGGGTTTTCTTACTCCCCAAGCTCATGGAGAAAACTGCAGTAGTCAGGAACCTGCAATAATACAAGGGATCAGTGAAGCAGAGCCAAAGGAGCAAAGACCTTTCCAAGTACATTGTAGGATCACCATTCCCCACACCAGCATGAATGCTTGTCTCTGCAGTACTTGTGTTATTACAGCCCCATCGGAGGAGCTCGGCCTAGAAGGTTCTGAATTGGGAAGAAAAGTCATAGTTGTTAACTGTCCTTCAGTCAGGAACCTCAGCTATTAAAAAGGGGTGAAGGAAATGCAGGGACTGCTCTGATAGCACTGACAGACTGATACAGTCATTCAATGCAATAACAGAAAACACATCCTCAGATGTAGATTGGTTTTTTCTCAGTTCTATTTTTGTATTCAATATTGTAGAAATTGTTCATAATAAAGCAACTGTTATTTTAGTCTATCAGAAGAGAGCACTAGTAGTAAATTGGACTTTGCTATACCAGCTACTATTGAGGCTACTTAGGAGCAAATTGATATTAAAGAAATAAAAAAAATCTTCAGGGAAGTATCTCCTTATGAATAACAGCAGACAATTTCCTGATGTATGCATTTCAGTGCAAAGACAAATCAGAATGCAATCACAGCACAACATCATTATCAAAGAGGTTTCAATAAAGGACTTGTCTGTTCTTTTCAAGCAGTAAAATCATCTAGTATGATAGCATGAAACTGTAAATCTTATTAATGCTAATCGTGCTTGGAGCAGAAGTTCTGCTGGCAAAACTTCTGGGTGTAGAAACAGTGCATCGTGATAAAAACAGAATCTGGATTGTATACCTTGTCCCTCTGTGGAGCAAAGCAAACTATCGGGGAAAAAAAAAGTTCTTCCTTAACCACTATACCACTATTAAGCATCTGTTGTGGACTTTGCCCTTTATTTAGTGAAATGGGTTTATTGGAGTCTAGTTTTCACTTCCAGCAAAGCCAGTCAGGAAGAAACAAAACTTGTGTGAGAGTACATCCATGTTAAACCTCTTCATGCTGCCAGAGAGATGTATGTAAAAAGACCTCAGGCTGGGGGAGAACCACCCTGAGAAGTGTCAGCATTCTTCATTTGCCTTCTCAAATATTAATTTGTTATTGCTTGTCAGAAGACATATCAGGAAAGCCCAAAAAAAAAAAAACCAAACTGAAAAGGAAAGTCTGAAACCTCCAGGGGGCACATGGGAGTTGCGGGAAGAACACCTCATGAGGATGCAAAGGAGGTTTCACCACGAGACACTCAGTGTTCTGTGTGAGAGGTATGGCAGGGTCCGGCAGGGGACTTAGCACTGCACAGTAAATTTAAAGCAGTGAACTGAGGACACAGAGGATAGGACAAATCTCTGCAGATGAGGAAGATTACACCTTCGAGGGTCTGGATTAAGAAAACAATGTACATACAGATCACAATCCCAACAAACAAACAAACAAACAAACAAACAAATCCGTGTTGAAAATAAAAGTGAAAGAGAAGCTCAAAACCTGCCAAGCCAGTGAACAGCTGGGGGGTATGGTACAGCCAGTATAGCCTTATGGCACCCATCCATACACAGTAGCTACTCAGGGGCTTGGAAATGCTCAAAACATTCCCGCTTTTTATTTGATTCAGTGAAGGCCCCAGTTCAGAATGATTTAGCTTTTGCAATTAAACCCAGTGAGAATAGTGAGTCAGAGTCATCATCCACCACCATAATTCTGAACTCAGTGTATTAATTATCAGTGGTATTTAATGTTAACATGTTGCTCAGAAAAAAACAAAACGAAACAAAACAAAAACCAAAACCCACAAACTATACATCTGAACAACTCTCCCTGCAGCTGGCAGTGGCAGAACTCTCAACTGGAAACATCTTAAACTGCCCACCAAATGCACAAGGTCCCAGAGCAGAGCCCAAGGCATTTGCAGCATAGGGCTGAGGGGCACAAGGCTGCCGTCCTTTTTAAGTGACCTCAGCAACAGAGCTTTCACTGCTTCTGCCTGAAGACTGATTCACAGTCTGAACACGTCCCCTCTGAGAGAGCTTGTTCTCATATACAACATTTAATTGTTAATAACTCAGTGACATACCTGCCCTGCCTCACTGTACCTCCCTGTCTTTTCACTAGTTGCATGGGGCATTTTTAATTACTTAACTTTTACATGAAATCATGCTTCTGTTGAATATAATATGCTTTGCTGTCTACAGTAGCAGCAGAAGCTGAACACTGGAGTCTTCACTTGATGCTGAGCTGTAACCAGCAAATTACAGGCCCCTCCCTTGTCACTATTTAGTTAAGGTATATAAAAGAATCCTTGGTTCTGTCTTTTGCAGACAAGAAAAAGTACTGTTATGCCAGACTAGGTAGCATAGCAGATTGGCAAATGCTAGTATAGATAAAACTGCCTCTAATTTTCACATGTTAATTGGGTGAGTAAAACAGTAAAATTTTGACTAACAAATTAAAGTTAAAACTTTTTTGTCATATAAGAATATATCACATTAATAACCACATTAGAGTATTCCTAATTTTACGTGTACTTTATGTGGCTTAGGAGTACAGATTACTTTTTAAAAGCTGTTTATTTATCCAGTAATTGTCTTCTTTGCTCTTCTTGTTCCTTTTATTGCTATTAGCCCGATCTTCTCAGAAAACAGTCTATGAAATATTGCCATCTGTTAATCTCTCCACACCCTAGACCAATTCCGGTTTCACTAATGCAATATTACCAAGTGTCTGGTGTCCATGTCCTAACAGTATAATGGAAAATGCTAGTTGGATAGCAGGAAGAACATACTGATGTTAATGCTGAGGACAAGACAGGGAAGAAAATCTCAGGTTTTAGCTGAGCCATTTGGCCCTGCCTGACTGGACAACCATGAGCTTGGGGCAACCAGTCAACACTTCTACTGCTCTAACTGTGCTCTGAACCACGTGCTGCTTCTTGCCCAGCTGTCAGCATGGAGGTGGGAGGAGAACAAATGAGACAAGCAAATAGATAGACAGATAGGAGAGAATCTAAAAATAATGTAGAAAGAAGGTTCAGCAGATATGTGAGAAAACTGAAAGAAGTAAGATCTTGGTGTAGTGAGTGGGACTGGAAATAACTGAATGTACTTCAGGGAAACACAGAGAAATTGTGTAAGATTTAGGTAAGGCTGTGGATTTAGGGAACATAGGAGATAGCAGGAAGTCCCATTAGTTCAGCAGTTCATGATCTTCTCTCTTCTCCCTGCCACACTCTGTTGCTGATATATTTGACTTACATCAGGCATAAGAACACATGGGCTGAAGTGCTGTCTACAAAACCTTAATCTGGAGAGATCACTTTCAGGTAAGTTTTCTATGTCTCCAGTGGTAGTTTTAAAAGTAAAATCAACGCTGTTCTGTAAAATGAGATGTAACTGAGTATGTAACAACACTTAGGATGTTACTTATTGCAGTTTGGTTTAATATGCTGAACTCCCTGTCTCTTTCTAAAAACTACAAGCCTGTTAAAGAAAAAGCCTAAATATTTAACATTGGCCACAGAGCTGAAGTTCAAAGATGAATCATAAATTCAATGTGGTCTACTGAAATGCGAACTGACTACAATTTCACAGAACAACTAACTCCTTTTTCTGGAAGAGATGACAGCTACAGGGCCCTTGATGTTTCCCAATGAGGACAAACATGTCTGGGGTCTCTGTTTCAGCAGCTAAGTGCAGAACCCATTAAATAGCACTTATTTTACTGCATTGCTTCAATTGCCTCCAAGGCAACACATACTGCCAATACAGTATTTAAGTCACATGATAACAACTCCATTGGCTAAAACTTCATCCATGTACCTTCTCCAAAGGAGAAGCTGATGCAAGGTATTGATAGAATGGAGGTGTGCCTTGCAGACCTTCATGACTGTGCAGTACATTTCCTTATCGGTAATAGGTTGGAAAGAATTACTGGAGTCTGCTCCAGGTTCTGCAGATGCAGAAGCCTGTTTCACTTCCAGTATTTGTCCCAGTGTTGTCTGAGGTTCCTGGACACACCAATGCAGAAGCATCAGTTCCCAGATGCAAAAGCAGTGGCCACACGAAGCACTAGAGTGAAACTGATGATTATGTATAGCTTCCTTCCTCTTCACAAAAAGGCAAAAGAATATTCAAGCATCGCTGCTTCAGAACTTTATAGCAATTGAGTGGAAAAGACTTTGACAGCACATGAAAAACACATTGGAATGCCATGATTTTCAGACTGAAGTCATTGTATCTGTTCTGCTACGTCAAGATACTTCTACCAATGAACAGGTGTGTGCATAAAGGACAGGAGAGGAGGATGATGAAGTATTAAACAGTGTAACAAAACTGCCACATACTGAAAAATTGTGAGGTAAGACTGGTGAATTTATGTTCCAATGAAATAATTTTAAAATATTTACACCTCACAAATTACAGAAGTCTTTAGCAGCAGCAGAAGTAGTGTTGTGTAAATTTGAGCCATATTCCAAATGCATAGGTCTGCATGAAATCTGTTTCTGATTCTCACTGTGCCTAAATTAAACTTTGTCACTACACTTACCCCTTGGCAGCAATAATCTGTATAACAAGCAATTTCATTCACACTTACACATTGTATTCAAACAGAAAACTAAAACAGAATCTACTGAACTACACAGGTCTTTAAGACACAACAAGCATAGTAATGTTACAACATGGTACACTTTACTTGCCTTACTAAACTGCCTACCTAAAGATGTACAATAGCAAATGTCACCTCATTAAATGCAATCTTCTCCTTCACCTGCTCTTTACACAGGGCCATTTTTCATTCTTTAAATACCCATCACTTCTATGGAACCAACATTGCAAACACTAAAAGAGAACAGCTTGCAGGACAATTGGCTTTGGACTCATGCTTGCAAGCATGTCAAAAACAGTGGCAAACTCCACACTTTGTTTTTCTCACAGCCTACAAGTTTTAAAGGCCTCTGACACATTCTGTAGTAGAATATCAATTTTAAATCTTGTTTTTCACCAAGTGAAAAACACCATCTGGCCAGCAAATCAAAAATATGAACTTTATGTAACCTTCTTGCCAGCTATTAACATTTGCTAGTGGTATAGAGCATAAGAGCTTTACTGCTCACACTTGGAGGTGCAGAGCTGTGTCTGTGCTAGGGGTGTGTCTGCACTGTAAATCTGGAGTTAACCACAGTGGCTCTTACTAGAGCAGAACTGGAAAGCGAAGCACAAGGAATCACAGAGCAAAGATAACTTGGCAGTCTGTACCTGCAGGGCCACACAAATGCAGCTAGATGATTTCTGGACTTCTGTATCTAGAGGTATTGTACTCCACCATGTGAATTTGCCACATAATTTGAAACTGTTAACTCAGGGATATCCATATCATGCTTACAAGAATGGCATAGACATGCCCCAGAATTCAATGACTGATATTTTACACTTCTGCTTTTAAAAATTGTGTATTTGTTTAAGCAGTGCAGGTCACAATGGCACAGGTGTTTACACATGCTTGTATTCAACTTCCAATTCAACTTTAACTGTCAATATTGTGTACCATGTCACTGTCAGCTAGGCTGAAGACGGAACTATTCGGGAGCTTAGACATGATTAGAAATTATTCCAACCATCAAAACACTTAGCCTTTGTCCCATAACTTCAATATGTATGAGATTTCATTCATATACTTCTATTTCTAATGGAAGATTTAATTCTTTTCGATAATACCAATTCACTTGAACCAGATGAAAACTTAAGGTGTCATCCTGCTGCTTAGACTTACCTTCCCAAAGCTGGCAGCATTAACAGGTTGTGTGTCATTTTTCTCACAGAAGTCCAAGTAATGCATGTAGAGAGCACTTCGAGGAATGCAAACACCTTCTGCGATTTCATAGTTCTCCTCCAGCCTTAAAAAGCAAATATCAAACAGAGAGAACTGCAAGTATGTTGGATGTCCTGTATGGTAAACAGTATACAAAGCTGCATCTTTTAAATACTTCCTCTTGTCTAGCAAATTTGCTTTGTTCTAAAGTGCTCCTTCCAATTCATTTCCATAGTACTTACTTGTTTCATTTTGTTCATATTTACTACCAAAACCACAGGCTGTGAGCTCTCAGTAATCTGTTATACTCTAAAAGAATCCTGCAGCAAACAACTATAGTACAACTACACAACAGCAAACGTTCACTGAGGGAAAGCATTCTCTCCTCCTTTACAGAGCAAACCACCTTTGGATAATGACACTTTTCACTCATGTCCAGCTGCAATATTGCTTACCTTGAGGAAGCAGATGTGGCTAAAGCACATTATTTACAAATGCTCAAGAGTGTGCACAGTATTTTATTGTATATTTTCTTGGTATTGTTTGTGGACATAGTGAAAAAAAAGGAATCCATGATCAGAATACAGTGCTGAAAAAAACCCAGTGAAATAACATCCTCCTCTACCTTTTAGAAACAAATATCATTCATTTACATATGTAAATATGAAACTGCAAAATTTTATATTATGTGCCAAATATATAAGTAGGCATATACTTCATCTTTAAAATTTGAAACTGGGCTCATGATAAGTCTACAGATTTGAAGAAATGTTCATTTGAAACTACATTTTTATGACTGCTTATTCAAAAACATTCAAGAGGTATTTGCATACATGCCTTACTTTAAACCATAATTAATCTTGTAATCCATGGTGTCAGTCATATGCTTATGTGTGTTTGTGTGCTTGTCTGCCTTGCTAGGTAAGAGAAGAAATAAGGTGTATCTTCCTCTTAAATGTATTAAAAATTAATACACATTCTCAAAAAACTCCAATTTTACAGCAAATAATCTCCTGTCATTTTGTAGCTGTAGAGCACCTTCCAAATATTTAGTTTCTCTCCTTCATTGCTTTTTTCAGGACCTACCTACCTTCCATTTCACTTATCCTGATCATTTGTGACTGAGAACTATTTTAATAAGATATCCGGCCAGATGAATGGAATCAGTTTGTATGGGAAACATCTATTCTTCCTTGGTTTCTACAGAAATATCATCATGGCATCTTTCCTCAAATTCATAGTGCTTTAACAAAACCTCCTTTCAAAACCTGGAGAGTTCGTTTGTATACTATAGCTGCTAATTGGAATGTCAGCTTCCGTGACCAAGACAGGACAGAAAGAAAAGCAGTTAATTATTTCTCCTCATATCTGATGAATTTTTCTCTTTTTCTCCTCTCTTTCACAGAGAGTCATTAGTCTGACACTGAACAATGCCCCATTATACCTGAACTTTTTTTTAATGATCAAACCCCCATCTTGCTCCACTTCTTTTATTTTCCTGTCTTTTATTTAACAACTTTATCATATTTTGAATCCAGCTTCATTCTACAGTATTGTAGAAAGATAATGAACACAATCTTCTACCTAACAAATCATTACCAGAAAGAATATATATATTAAAAAAAATAAACATTTTGAATGTTGTAATAAAACCATGTGAAGTCCAGTAGTTCATAATAAGACCTTTTGTACCAGTACAGTACAGGAATAAAGTCCCTAATCCTTCTACAGGAATGACAATTTTATGTGTCTCTATCACTGCTTCCCTCTATATACATTTATATAGTTCTGGATTAAATGAGATTATTAAATAGTAGAATCAAGTCTGTAGTTTTGTTACAGATTTATTTTCATATATCAAGACCACAGAACAGATATGATGTTAACCACTGCTAATCACATAAAAGATTCTAGAACAGATTAATTTTGATGCAGAATAACAATTTCTGAAGAAGTACTAATCTAGGAAGAATCCATTACCTAGCAATGCTTTACCTTTCTCTTTTTTAATCCTTTTTGTAATTGTTGCAGCAAATAGAATAGTTTTGTTGATTTTAGCTTCACAATACTGTTATTACTCAGAGTACCTACACTGTAAGTCACCAAACTGCATGGAATTAAGTTGGCTGTACTTGGAATAATTCTGTCTTGGGAGAAATAGATACAAACATACACTCCAAAATAAAGTAAAATAAAATTCCACACTGACACTTTGTTCAACCAGTTTACCAATGAAATAACCATGAACATTTTAGAGCCAAGCCATAGCTTCACAGGAACATGGAATAAGCACAAGGGACTAGATATTGCTATTGTAAGGCCTTAGCAGTTGAATTCAAGCTTGTGCAGTTTCCCCAATTATGATGTATTTGGCAGTAATGTTACATTTACCAGGCCTTTCACTTCATTTTGTGTCATCAACAAAACAAAACAAAAGCATCATTCCTGTTTCCAGGAAAAGGACATTTAGCCAGGCTGACAGCCCTCCAGACATGCTTCTTGGCTTCTTCAGCCATTCTTCCTCCTTCACATTTGAAATGTTCAGCATACTTCGCCTCTGGAGAGGCACAGGCATTAAGGACAGATCCCCATGGGATTGATCTCTTTTGGCCTTTTCAGCCAGACGTCAGACTAGAAATAACTAATAAAGTTGATGGCAAAATGAACCATGTGACAAAGTGTGTATATTTCCCTTATGTCTTGCTACCCTTTCCCTGCTGCTTTCTTCCTCTTCTTTTGCCTTGCAACTGACATTTCCTGTTTCTGTTCGCCAACACTGCACTGCCTTCATTAGCTGTAAATGAGAGTAGCATCTAACAGTAAAACACGACCAGCTTTAACTTGACAGACTCCAGATGCTGCAGACAATTGTGAGGCTTCCATTTGCCAGAACAAGGGCAGTTTGGTACTGCATCCTGAAATCTGGACAATAGCTTGCCCCACCACTTCTACCTCTGGAATCTGGCCCAGAGATTCTTCTAAGAACTTGGGACACACATTTTCCCAAGGCACATCCAGGTAAAATTTTTGTCCTTCCTGACTGTGCAAATACTTGATGTGAAGCCTGATGTCCTGCTTTCAGCTGGGATGGAGTTAGCTTTTTTCCAAGTAGCTGGCACTGTGATGTGTTTTGAGTTTAGTATGAGAATAATGTTGATAACATAGTGATGTTTTAGTTGTTGTTAAGTAGTACTTACTGTAAGACAAGGACTTTCCAGTCTCCCATGCTCTGCCAGTGAGGAGCTGCCCAAGAAGCTAAGGGTGCACATAACCAGGACAGCTGACCTGAACTAGGCAAAGGGATATTCCATACCATGAAGCATCATGTCCACTATATAAACCAGGGGGAGTTGTCCGTGAGGTGCTGATCGCTGCTCAGGGACAGGCTGACACTGGTCAGTGGATGGTGAGCAATTGCATTGTGCCTCATTCATTTTTTCTTGGTTTCTTGACTCTCTCTTTCCTTTTCATTAACACTGCTACTATTGTTATTATCTTACTTTATTTTAATCATTAATCTGTTCTTATCTCAATCCATGGGTTTCATCTTTTTCCAGCTCTCCTGCCCATCCCTCTGGGAGCAGGAGGGAGTAAGAGTGAGCTGCATGGTATTTAGTTGTTGCTGAGGTTAAACCACAAAACCTGAGCAGGCAAAACTATCAAACACATAAAGCTAAACCCATAGGAAGCGCTTTCTCCAGTGCTGTTCACAACAGTTTACTGACCCATGGGTTGTTAGGTGTCACTGCAGTACAAATAACCTGATGACAGTGTCCCTGACTTTCCAGAACACACAAAGCTTACTACTTTAGCAATTTGACACTAACTTTTGAGCCTATAGTATTATTTAGTGTACCAAGTTCTCCAGGAAATACAAATTCAAAGCTGCAGTACATATGTTGAAAAGCATATGGAAACCACCAGAAAATTCTCTGATGGTATAGCTACTAAGCTGGGAACCTTTTTACTTATAATAATAATGGCCAATCTTCGCGCACGAAGATTTGGGAAGGGCTCACCCCACATGGGTGTGCCCTCCGAGCCTGCGCAGTGGATTTTTAAGGTGAGGCTCAGCGTGTGCAGAACTGGCCCCACCGTTTAAGTCCTAAGGTTCATTTGCCACGGCCAAGCAAGCTTGGACAGTGACAGTGAAGTCTCCTTAGGACTATCTACAGCACCCGGTACTAATCAGGGCTGACCCTGCTTCGCATCCGAGATCTGACGGGATCAGATGGCAAGGAGGCATTGAACTGCCGGGGCCGCCCGTACTGAGACTCGAACTCACGACCTTGGGAGTCGGAGACTGGAGTGCTCTCCACTACGCCACGGGACCGCCCTGTTTTTACTTACAGGCCAATTAATAAATGATCCAATTGTATAATTCAGTTTGACAACAGGTAAAGATTTCAAATGTTAAAACTTCTTTGCTTTCGGTTATCTCATGGAATTTTGAGTGGAAGACGAACGGACAAAATTGCAGATGCTCCAAAAAAGTCAAAATGGAAGATGCTTGACCTACCTCGGTGTGTAAGGAATGTAATGCAACAGACTGATAGTAAGCCATTGCACTAGCTAGAGAGAAGGTAAGGAGATGTAAGTAGCCTTTTCAGAATCAAAATTTTAGGATTCTATTGCAAACACTGGTGAATGAGCATTAAGTGTGCACACTACATTCCAGCAGGGCTTGATATCCCAGGAGTTTAGGGATTTGCTAACCTTTACAACTGACGAAGCTTGAAAGTATTTGGCAAAAGACTGTTTATAGTATTTGCATGTGTTCTGTTGGGAACAGCATTGTTGGCACGTTCTAATTAATGTTGGCTTCTTGGCTATGACATTATTTGCTCCTGTGGAAAAGACTCTTAACTGACTTCACTGCTAAATAAACACTGTTCTGAATTTGGGGCTGGTAATCTTTGCTTGCTCTTTTATTTTAGCTAGATAGTTATTTTTTCTTTATTATCGTAGTTGAACTGTGTTGAAGTTGTGGGAGTGAGTAACGAAAAATAATAAAGGACCTCTATGACATTTCACAATGATGTTAATTTTCCCTGTCTGTAATCACTCCCTTTCTTGAGTGTCTGTTCAAGGAAAGTCACTCCTTTTATGAAATTTCTGAAAAATGGGACTTTTGTGATACAAATTGGTACAAAGGAACAATAGTTCTGAACTAAATGCCTTTATTTATATTTGATCATCTCATTACAGAGATCTGATTTCAGTAGAATAGTTGGTAAAGGTGGGCTCCACCAGACAATGAAACAAGTGTGAGTCCTGAAAAAAATTCTCAGTCCTAGTTTTCTTTTTGCAATAAATGTAACCGAGATGACAAACCACAAATCACCAGCTGGCAAGGTGGCAAACAAATACACCAAGTAGATCTCGTAAACTGTATCAGAGGTTTCCTCTGTTCCAACAAATCCCATAAGAGTAAGACATTTGTTGAGAAGTGCTGTACAGGATACTAATGAGCACATTAAACATCTACAGGGAAAGTATCTTTTGAACAATATAAAATGTCCAACAGCTTTGTGTCCTTCATCTGGAAAATAAATAAGAAAAACACTAACAGAGTTTCTTGATTTTTTTTAAAAGGCATCTTACCATTGCAGTGTAGCTGGAGTTGAGTGTGGTTTCGATGCTCTATTATTTTCTTTTTCCTCATCTGTTAAGAAGCAAAAAAAAAAAAAAGGCGCTATGTAATTTCAGTGGGAATTTGTCAAGCATTTCTGAACTAATAAGAAAATTTTAAAAAAATATGAAAGGTGAGGGACTATTAAAAAGCAATTAAAAGTATTTTTAAATGTTCTCAAGTGCCAAAGCTCTCTCAGAATTTCTTCTAAATTGTAGATACTGCGTAGGCAATAAACCTTGCATACATAACTGATAGCAGGAAGAAAGTAGTGCCTAGGAATAGTGACATGGAAAAGGATAAATTTGTATGGAAAAAAAGCAACACTCAGATCTCTAGTAGCATGTGAGAACATATAAATAGGTTCACCTGCTTTAAGGGAACAGTTGCCTTACTCAAGTATTATGTTAGATAAACTAGTAGGGTTCATCTGCTGCTTGATCCTATCATATATGTACTAGATGTTTATAAATTTTCAAAGATCAATTCTGAATGAGAAAAAGTGTATATTTTGTAATGTATTTTATTCCTTTTCAGATTATTTCTCTGATCATATTCCTCATTAACTGTTTCTGATTTGCTGACTTTCCAAAAATTTGGGTAAAAGATGAACAAAGAAAAAGATAATTAAAATAAAACTTCCAATATCGGATTTTTTCCTAGTTCACATTAGTTCTTCTGAAACAATCTGAAAGTACGTATAGAATAATTCCTATTAAATTGTGTTTTGTGAAAAGTACAGAACATTCCCAGGTGAAAGCTGGAGTAAAGCACAATGAGCAGCTCCACAAGGATATTCCTTGGGAAACACTGTACAGTTTGATATTTTAACAACTTCGTCCCTGGTGAAAGCATTCAGCATAGAAGGCTTTGATACCTAAAAAACGAGGTAAACCACCGCGCCTGTACCCCACACCGCAAACTTCATTTCTGCATGCAATTGACTTTTTGAAGTTATTTTAAGCGAGCCTTTAGGATGCTAAATCTTAAGGGAGTCGATCTTAAGAGCGACCTCCTGTGCACATCAGACCCTGGGGGGAGCCCTTTTGGGCAGTTGCGAGAGCCCCCGCACACAAAAAACACCGCATTCGGGTGGCTGTGTGTCCAGCCCCCGCGCCGCAGCATTTCTCCCGTTCCACACAGGGAAGCTGCGCTAGCCGAGCATCCTTTATCCTGGCGGCCGCTCCCCCGAGTGCCAGGAAATCCCACTCTGCAGTTCCCGCGGACCCCCAGCGCAGCCCCCCGTCTGCATCTGCATGACAATGGGCCCCTAATTATTGGGCCGCACACTCCCTCCCTGCCTTTCAGGGACCGCTTTTATTCAGCGCACAGGACCAACATACACATCTCAAATCACTCTTAAATTGTGTTTTTCATTTGTTTTTCCCAAACAAACGGCCGGTGCAACAAACCCGCGGCACTCGGAGCGGAACGCCGAGGGGCCGTGGCTGCCGCTCCGCACTCTCGGGGGCTGGGTGGCTTCCACCTGTGCCAACTACGCTGAATTTCCCTCTGAATCTGCGACACTCCATCGGACATCAAGTCAATAACTAAAATACACGTCCCTTCAGTCCTCCCCTCAGCTGTTTCTCGCTTGCATTAAGAGTGAGCACCAGTGGGCAGATGCTGCTTTACCTAACCTGCCCTCAGACACACTTCAAGCCAGCCATACTCCATTCCTCCCATGTAAGGATTTGTTTTAACAACACAAACAAACAATTAGATCATAAGCTGCTATTTATATCTCCTTCCTCAGGTATGTTTGCTTCCTGGAGATCTTTCTGCAAGACTCTTCAGCATTCTCCATAAACTGTCCTTTAAAACAAAGTAGGAGAATGATGGACTTTGAACTTACTCTAACATTGTTTAAATATCATTTTTCATAAATTATTACCCACTGAACAACTGGATTTTCAACAAAACTAATTTTTTTTGCAGATTTAGTGCTTGTCTCCCCTGAAATCAGTTCTCTGTACAAAAAATTACAGAACTACTTTGTATTTTGCCAATGGCCCAGCTGTCAGACAATATATTTCTGATTTTCGCCAGGTGTTGGCTAAAATATTTATTTTTAGAAAACTTCCCCTCTTCTATTAGATTGGAACAATTGCACATGATATAGGAATAGAGGGGACCTAGAAATACAAACTTTCAGCATTGCATATAAAGACAGTTTATTCTACCTTGTGTGGTATAATAATATAGTCTCATCAGGTAATTGACTAACATAAAAAAATAAATATCTCTATTTTAATTTTGGTTGGTATCAGGGCACCTAATGGCTTCCATTGAGCAAGGAATGTTTTATGTAACTCTTGACTCCAGTCTAAACCCAGATCTCTTTGTAGAATGCGGAAGAGGCAAAAGAAAACAGCATTTCTTACTTTTAGGCCTGTCATATTATCAAGTCACCATCAGAACAACACTGTAGATTAAAATGAACTCACACCTTTTAAAATCCAGTACTTTTACAATCCAATCTATTTTGTAAAGAAAGGGAATAGAATCAGTGAAAAGAAGTCTTGTTTCAAGGCACTGTGAAAGAAGAGACTTGAAAATTCTTCTGCAACAAATCTGAAAGGGCTTGGAGTCACCAGGAAAAATCTTGGTCCTGACTCACAGCTGTAGGTGTTCACACATAGGACGTCAGGGAGAAAGCCATTTGCTGGGAGCAGATCTAGTGTGTTCACTCCACTGCCAGAAGGAGGACTACCAGCATTCCATTGAAAGGTGCCTTCAAGACACCTGTTTAGGTGGGAAACCTGATACCCATCCCAAACTAAATGCAGGTAGTAGCTCAGACAGTTGCAAGTAAAACTTTCAGTCCAAATGGGCTTTCAAAGATGTTAAAACCAGGGATCATGGTAGAAAAATAGTATTTGTTGGCTCAGAGATATCAATGAATCTTTTTCTTCCCAAACTCTGTGTAAGTTTCTTTGATAACAACTCCATCTTCCTATTTTCACAATTCTTTTTCAAGGCCACAACAGTAGCATTCTGTTTGTATCTTTGTGGCTTTCCCTGAGCTCTCAGTGGTACCCTTTAACTTCTGCTGCCTGCTTTTAGGTACAGCTCAGGGAACTTCTTGCTTCTTGGACCAAGACATAGAGACAATAGGAGCTATGCTCGGCACCTCTTTGAGTGTCCTGCCTTAAACACGGTGAGTGGAACAACCCAAAGTGAAGCCCCTACATTAGCACACCTTTTCCTGAGGTGTTGATATTACTTTGTTTGTCATAACTAAAATGGAGTTGAGTTCTTCTTTCCACTGTGGAGGTCACTGAAGAACCCTGTACTTTCCAGTTCTGCCTGCATGTTTCTCAAAACCACAAAGGAGCTAACGTGCTATTAGTAGCTTTTCATGGATAAAATCATCCGCTTAGTGAGTTCACTCCACACTTTTCAGAGCTCTCTGTAGCCCTGCAGGCCACGTTCTGACCATTCTCAAAAATGATTTGGCCTTACCTAAAATTAAATTATAGTAAGAAGCTATCTTGTCTCTTACTTACGAGTAGCCATAAATGATATTCAGGCTCATTAGCATGTATTCTATGCTTTTAAAACGTGGAATTTTTTAAACCCCTTTGAGAAACATGAGAGCATAGTTCTCATTGAGTAGGTATGACTGAAAAAGAAAGAATTTTCCACAAGGAAAATCTCAATGAAAAGAAGTAGCTTTTTTTAAAACATTTTTGTTTTATTGGAAGAGTAAGAGATTTAGTTCAAACTAATAAAGAAGCTGCTGGATAAGTCCATTTCAGCCAGTATGAACATGAATTTTGAACACTGCTTTTGAAGTACAAACAGCAGTCTGAATATTTTCTTTTATCTCATAAGGACTGTCTATATATTCACATTTCTAAACAAGCAAGAAAATTTGGACAAACAATCCTTACGCTTCATCAAATAACATCACAACTCCTTTCCCATGGAGCTGAAATTGAAACTTTCATAAGCCTTTATTTGTGTTCTTCCAGATCCCTATTTCAATTTGGCTAATCTGGCTCAGTGCACAGTACACAGAAAATATTGTGGGGTTGTTTGTGAGGTTTTTAAATTATTGAATGCAAGGCTGTAACATTCCCTTTTCTGGTGAATCTTTTGATTAACATGCAGAGTGTGAAAGCAGTAGAAGGAAAAATGTATAAAAACTGGAAAGTGAAATAAAATTTACTTAGAATCTTACAATTTTTGTATGAGAATGCAGAAGTTGTGTTTTGGAAGAGGTCATAAAATGTTCCAAAAGGGTAAGAAGCACCCCAGGAAGCAGAGGGATCATGGGAATCCATGGCTGTGAGTCACTGCTTCCTTTCACAATTTAATGCAGGTTCAAGAGGCCTAGAGGTATCTGGATGAGGAAAGAAGATTGCCTTTAAAGGGCCCCTGTGGCCTGAAGTATGGCTCTGTAGCAAACCTCAGCAGTAGAAAAGGAGACCAGCAAAACTGTTACTCCTGTCCTAAAACACTATGAAAAAAAAACATCCAGGGAAAAACAGTCACAAGAGCAAGCATGATGCTCAGTGAGAACATTTTCAGTTCACAGCACAAGCTCTCAGAATCTTCAGTGGATACAAGGCCAAAAAACCCCAACCAAACAGCAAAACCATTTTTTTCTCTGACAGAGTCCAGTCAACACTTACTTAATGTATTTAGAGACAAAAAAACTAGTCAAGAAAAAGATGGGTGATGCCCTCTTTTAGCTGCAGATGAAAACTGGAGCTACACTGACAACAGCAATTTGATCACCATTCTGAAGAATTCAAATAGGGTTACATAGGTTTTCTCAAAACATTTTGCCTCCTGCTGTTTGTAAATGTATGTCAGAGGCTGGACAAAGAGGGGCACAATGGTCTGAAAATTTCTTGGTTGGTGTGTTTAGAGAAATGTTGGGAAGAACTCAGGGGCTCAAAAGGAGAACATAGTACAGTGATTTCTAAGGTGAAACTTCTAGTTTGTTCTGGATTTCACAGACTACCAGTCTTACTGCTGAGCACGTGGTTTACTTTGCTTTCCTACTCCTTCCTCTTCATCTTCTCATCTCCTTCACCTACCCCTCAAAGCAAGGATGACTTGTCAGGCGGATTAATTCTCTTATCTGCACTGCAGAAATGCTGGCAATCGGTGCAAAGGAAGCATCTGGAAGAACTGGCTATTAAGAAGGAAACCAGATAAAATCAACTCTCACTGTCATTTGGGTTTCCATTATACACTGTGACAATGTCTTATGCACATGAATAGTGGGACAAATTCATTCCTGTATTTATTTCATCCGTTCTAAATTCACTGCCTTTCATTATCATCACTTGCCCCTTTCCAGTACCAGAAAAGAGAAGGAATCACTATCCTGTCTTCTCAGTGCCACTGTATGAAATATCTGCTCTTGCTGACTCATGCAGGGCAACTTCTTACTGTCCCAAGGCAGGGGGAAGTTTCTCATGCTCACATTTAAAGCACACATAACAAATTACTGCAACTTTTGTCACAACCTACTTAAGGCAACAGATCTAGAACAAAACATAGAAGGAGACTGTAATAGTGGCACTATAATTTTACTATTGATACAACCAGTGGTGTTAAATAATTTACTTGATGATATTGTCTTGAACTATGAGTCTAAGGAAAGTTCACTAAAGTCAGTAGGGCTGAATTCTGAATTTGGACCCTATTAAGAGTCTGAAGTCACATCTCATTCATTTCAGATTTCTTCCATCCCTTTCTCAGTAACATCAGAGTGAAATGAAATTCACACATCTCAAAGGTTCTCATGAAATGCAAATTAACAAGCTGATATTTGTATTGTCACTACTATATTTTAGAGATAAAAATTAAGGAATTGGAAATTAATTTAAAACCAGGAAACCCCAAACCTCTCGCAGTTTTATTGTCTGTATTTAAGGATTCTTACCCACTGTTCTTCTTGGGAGTCAGGAATAAATACCATGTTTCTACTAGCACCTCTCTTGTCCTTCAGAAAAGATATTGCCTCCAAAGATATCCCCACACAAATAACAGTAAGACCCCATTACAGTAAATTTTGTTTTCTATTACAACACTGCTGCAAGGCATGTAGTTTTGCTGTGACATCAAAACAAAGTAATTCTCTTAAAATAGAAAAAATGTAAATGTGACATTGAGCAAATAAGAAGTTATTGAAAAATATGCTTTCTAAACTTTTATTTAGAAAATATGAGTTACTGAATTAAAGAGTTCAGTCTGCATTAACATCTTGTAACATGAACACATATATTAAGTCCTGAGAGGAAAACAAACATGAAGAGTATTTTGCTTTAGACAAATTAATCAGAATTGAAATTGCATAAACAAGGAAAACTAAATGGTAAGCTAGAGATTGTCTTGCCATTTGAAAAAGAAAAAATTTGGTTATTTTAAACTATTTTGGAGTCTTTTTGATTACCTGCTGTTAAAAATCAAGAACCGAAATTACTATAACTAGAAAGGATAAGAAAA
The DNA here is from genome assembly GCA_013396695.1 of Sakesphorus luctuosus. Taxonomy (NCBI): domain Eukaryota; kingdom Metazoa; phylum Chordata; class Aves; order Passeriformes; family Thamnophilidae; genus Sakesphorus; species Sakesphorus luctuosus. The sequence continues at coordinate 746,874 of VWZD01002838.1, forward strand.
AAATCTATTTTAAAATCAGCTGTTCTGATAATTGTTTCCTCTCTGTGATTAAAAAGGAAGCAAAAACATTTTAGTATATTATTTTTTAACCTCATGATTTTTTCATTCTTAAAGAAAGTATTTTCTATGTATGTTTTGATATGGTAGGATTGAAAAACAGCACATTTTTTCCGGGATTTCAGTCACATAATGTACACTAGTGAAAAGGAAAACAGGTGGTTTTATTCATAAGCTGATACTAACAGCACATTTTAGAGGTTATCCAACCTTTATTCCGTGACATACAAATTCTTCTGCCTATTTTAAGTCACAGATATATTATTTCCTTTTTTAAAACATGCAGATGTTAAAAAAAATAATAAAACTATTGGATATTTCAAGTGATTTGACTCTTCAAACTACACAGCACTAAAAACATCACTAAAATACAGCAATTTATACAGCATGCAATGAGCACTTGGACATGTTCCTGCTCATTTTAAATGAATGACAAGTTACTTACTTTCATCGTTTGAAACATTCCCCAGAGAGGTGTGACTGGAGTAACGTTTGTTTTCACTTTCATTGAGACATCGCTCAATCCAACTCTCTGCAAAAAAACCAAAGATGCTCTTTTTTTGTGTTTGTCTTTGCATAAAAGATAAACTGGCAAGAGATAAATCTAAGTAAAGCACCAGTTTTCAACAGATGGTATTTCTCTTAAAATATGCTCAGTCTGACGTTATTGAACAAGAAAATCCTTTCTTGCTTTCAAACTTAGCTGTTGCTTTTCAATTTCATTTTTGTTTGTTTTTAAACTACAGAGGCTGAAACACTTCTGTGTACAAAACAAAGGTCCTCAGGATATTCTTGCCCCTCCCCATCACATGATACATTAAAAAAAATTAAAATAAACTGAAAGTCAGAAATTGCATTAATTTTCAAGTCTTAGGCTGGCAAAGATGTATATCCTTGAGCATTTCCACTGGTTTTGAAAGAATTCTTAACGTGTGTAATCAATCCTTCATGTGAATTTTGGTTACAGTGAGGATCAAACTGGGCTCTGAAGTCTAATCCTATGATCCCACTCACACTGGGGGAGTCTCAGGCTCTACCAAGGTTTTTCCTCACTGGTACAAGTCCAACACAGCAAATCATCAGCCATGGAGTTACCCAAAACTTTGTCACTCTGCAGTGCAAACTCAACCACTCCTGTCCTTCCTCTGTGCTCACTGTCGATTTCTTTCCACGAGTCAGAAGAATTGCCTACAGCATTACACTGATTTGACTCTGCTATTCTTTCTGGAAGCTATAACTTGCATTCCCTGATGACTCTGTAGGATGCAACAGAGGCAACAGAATTTACAGGTCTTCAGGGCAAAAGTTACACATTTGTATGTGTTTCCTTTGGCCAAATATGAAATATGAGTCTATGAGTTTTCCCAGAATCCCTGGGTATTGCTACAATAAACTGACCTTCCCCATAAGATTAGTTTTCAAGGGTGTGAACATGGGCAGAAATGAGCTTATGCTCGTAGAGCTCCCTGTGGACAAAGAAAGGAAAAGAAGGGATAGGTGGGAAGGCAGCAAAACAACCCCACAAGTTAAAATGAGAAACAACCCCACTGAGCAGAGAGATGCACAAGAAATAAGGGGGAAACAGGCCTCGCTGTCAGCAAACTGCCAGATCCAGAAACACCTACAAAGACATGGAAATGGCTTCAGATTCTATTACATAAGCCCCCCGCTCCTTGAAACATCAGGCTACCTGCACAGTGCAGGCAGCAGTCTGACAGCCAGCAAAAGCCCATCGCAGCAACAGGCTTGAACCCAGTGTCTTGGGAAAGCTGCCCATCTGGTTTATACAAGATAAAAGTTGCTATGACTTCATTTCAGCACTGGATGCCAATAAACAAATAGATGAATAGTCATGACCAAATACATCCTGCAGGAAAAATTGCTCTTTAAACCCAGGCAGTCACACAAACCGGTACATATTGCTCTGTACACACTCTCTACTGCAACAGAGTCAACCAAAGGGGACAGTGGCACCTGCGCAGAACCTCAGACAGGGTCTGCTGAGAACCCTTGGGGGTTGATTTCCAGGCCCTGCCACAAGATCTCAAGAACTGTTGCTTTGCGCTCTTTTGGTTTTCAGGCAGTGTTGCAGCAGCCCCAGGCTATTCCCTTCCCCGTGCCTCTTTGCCCATGTATTCACAGCAGAAACACGCCGCGGTTCTGCCTTTGTCAGTACAATCCTGTCCCTTGCCCATCTTACTCACCATCAACCTGCCCTGTGCCTCAGGAGCATCATAACTGCACTGCCTCTGCACTACAGCTGCTCCTTTGAGCCACTTCTCTGAATACCAGCAGAGTAACACTTGTTGTCAAGACTTTTTAAACAGTATTTCTCTTACCATCAAATTCCACACAGCCTTGTATAAAAATCCCTTTAATGTTGCCAACACTGCAGCGTAAACCTCGCCAGCCAGGCCTGTGCTCTCTGCTCAGCCCCTGCTCAGTTACTAGTCCATAAGCCTGTGGTGATCCAGCTTTGAGCCTTTCCCTGCTCCCGCTGCTCGGCTGCCTCGGCTGGGGGTGTATCACCTCCTTGTCCGAGGGCCAACACAGCGATATGGCTGCTTTGTGCCAGATTTCTTCTACTGCCCCAAAACTGAGCTAACAGCAACTCTCCTGTCCTGTTTTAGTGTTGTAAGCTGAGGGACAGGAGATTGGATCCTCACAGACCCCTACAAGGTGAAGAGAATCCTGCTGCTGAGGACAACATCAGAGAGAGGTGCAAGAAGCCTTGAGAAAGATTACCCTTCCTCCTCCTCCTTTCAGCACACAGCCATGGCTGTATATAATTCCCTTGGCTCCAAGCCCAGCTACAGGGAGGAAAAGCAAAGGCGGCTGCCATTAGCGCCAAGGAGAGACCGATGCCCAGCTCTGCCCTTTCTTTTCCTCCCGGCACCAAGAGCTGGGAAGCTGGGATGCATCCTCTTCCCTCGGCAGCAGGGAACTGGCAGCAGCCATCTTTAGTCACATTCCCTGCCCAAGTAGTAGGAAAAAAACTTTTTAAGTGTCACTTGATAGCAATTCTCGCCATCCTTGTTCACATGCTGTCTCTGATAACTATGCACATTCCCCTTTTCCACGGGTAAAGCACAGTTTGCACTGCCACAAATAAAAACTCTGGAGTAGAACACATTTACTGTTTCATTATTTGCTGCAACTCCTTTGGTCCTGAATCACCCTAGTACAGCTTGCTGCAGCCAGTCTGGCTTTCTCTTTGTGGCCTTGCATTTAAATAGCTGATAGAATTCTTCAAGGCTGAAAAGATACATGACCTGTCTAGCACCAAAGAAAGAAGAAAACTAACTCTTTTGAGCAAAAATTTCAGGGAGTTTATGGCAAATTTGTCAAATTATTCAGCAGGTGACAAAATCTGACAATGCCAACGAACTATTTAAAGGTTGTGTTATCTCATAAAACAAATTATTTAAGTGTAAATAAATAAATATTCTAATAAACATCTTCATTTAATAAGTAGATACTTTTTAGTGATTGTACAAAAAAACCACTTTCACAAGGCTTTAAACTCCCAATATTAATAACAATGTCTTTTTGTATTAAAAGAAAATACAACCACAGTTTTGCTAAAAATTTTAAATAGTCCCTTCAGTGATAGCACCTGCCTAAAACAAAACCCAACAAAACAAAAAAAAGCAGAGAAAGAGGCAGAGCAAACAAAATAAAATGTCAAAACTGAGTCTGACTTTTAGAAGCTCTGTAAGAGTTAATAGCATTAGAACCTGATCCAGTATGATGAACCCACTGGGTAAAGCTCTCTGCATGTTGAATGCTCTTTTCCTCATGACACACAGATGTACAACTGGGCTGCACTGGGGCCTGTCCTGGGCAGTCCAGCTGCAGAGCTGCAGGAAAAGGCCCATAGCAAAGTCTTAGTGTCACTGGGCTGAGGTCCCATCACTTTCTCCCAAGGTGATGTCACACCAATCACATCACACCACTGTTCTAAACACACGTTGAGCCATGTGGTAGGGAAGGATCAATGTGAGTAAAGCCTAAATTATTGCACTTGGACCTTGCAAACTTCTCACAGACACAGGAACATCAGGAACAGTATAACGGAGAGTTCAGGCATTGACTAAGCGGAAGTGCACATCAGACCTGATAAGGATGATCAATCATCAACACAACATGAGAAACTCCAAATTTCTAGTGGGAAGTGCTTGTGAGAGCAAAAGAAAATGCATCCTGTCAAATACAGGTTGCATTTTTACTGACTGCATTTTAAAGCAGCATCAAGCCTTCAGGTATTTCCTCTCCCTGCTTTCTAGGACTCCTTCCCACCCTGAGCTCCAGCATATCATACCCTCAGTTGTACTGGGACAGTAGATGGAAAAAGGCTCAGCACTAATCAAAAAATGTCCAGGCAAAATAAACAGATTAATTAATATCTAGTAGTAAAATGTAGTATAGTCACATGCTGATAACTCTGGACTGTAATACAGTACTGAAAACCCCACAATCTCATTAGCAAAGAAAGCAAATAATGTTTTCAGTGGCATTTTGAAGCTGCATCTTTAAATACAAGATCATTTTTTTAATTTCACAAAAGTCAAGAGTGAATTATAGTGAAACACACAACTATGTTCCTCAGCCTTAAAACTTTTACTATATAATTTTATATACTACTGAATACAAACACATTGTGTCTTCTTTGGGATTCCTACATGAGGGAAAGGAGATGGTTATTCAAATTACAGTAATTTTTCAAGTGTGAATTTTCTGACAGAATAACTTACTATGACACAAACAAATAATAAAAATTGTTCCCAATTCAGTGCTGAAAGATGTATTAAAAAGCTAAGTATGGAACCACTTCTGGGCCTCATTTTGCCTCTTCTCTTTTGGATCCTAATCTTGCTAAGACTGAGCCTCAAGCACAAGAGCATTTCACTTCCATTAAATGTGCCCACCACATTTTTCTAACAGAAGTTTAAACTGAACTTGTTTTCAGAAGTAGGCACAGCAGGGGCCTGTGTAGCTTTACCCTGTCCCCACTAAGGCTTTTCTCTTCACACCAACAAACCATATTTTCATTTGTATGGTGTTTCAAACACTGAGGTAGGAAGGCAGGCCTAGGATTCCCCAAAACAGATGGAAACACACAAGAGCTGCTCAGAGGCAGGAGCTTACACAAACTTTCAGAAGTGAGAAGCACAAATATGTTTTAAATATAACTTTGACAGTTTAGACAAGTTATCTCCTTCGGAAGGAAGGGTCTGTTCCTAGAAGACACCTTTGAAAGGCTTCTCCCTACAGAGCCTCAGTTGAGGTGAGAGAATACATCAGAGGTGCCTGTGTACTGCCAGTACATTTAATGAGATAATTACTCCCTCTTGTTTGTAATGGTTATTGGCTTAGCATATTTGCAGCCCTGAAAAGAAAGCTCTCATTGCTCCCACGTGTGCATGGCCATAGCAGGAGCAGCACAAGAGCCACCTGGACCCCAGTCTGCAGAGAAGAGGAGGTGTGCCCAATCGCAGTTGGCAGTGGCTTTTGCTGCTGCCACCCTGCCAGCAGGTTTGAGAGTTGCTGCAGTAATAGCACAACCTGTATTCAGAGTCTCCCCTGGCCTTTGTGAGGCACTGTGTCCTGCTCAGCACCCAAGCAGGGTGCCAACACCTGCTGGAGGGGCTGTGCCACACAGCTGGGAGGTAAGTGTACCCAGAGCCACTGCCTGCAGCCCTGTGGGTGTGTGTGCATCCTGAAGGGAGATTAGGGAGTTTTATAGGCAGAATGAAACCCTGTGGTCACCTAATCTGAGCTGCATTTTGCTCACCTCATTCCCTGCAGTGCTGCAAACAGCACTGCTTTTCCCCAGACATGCCATATCCTCTGTTCCCAATGTGGCTGTATCACTGGTGTAAACGTGAATTGCTTTTTTCCCCTGAAATCTTATGAGAATCTCCATTTTCTAGAGAGATAGTCAAGGCTTTTGGTTGTCACAATATCAGTTTACACAATCATTTATTCACCACAGCCCTAGCAGTAGCACAAGAATCTCTCTCAGACTGCTTCAGCTCCAGGTTGGCTCTCATACTCCACATTTGAAAGCAATTCACAAAAAAGCGTGGCAATTTACTTAGTGTGTTGCATAAGGACCAGCACTTCTTCCACATCAGTTTGCTTATCACTGAAGTAGTTAACACTGGAATAAGAATTAAGATTTGCTAGGACCCAAACCACTGCCTTAGCTATGCACCAACTCGGATGGCACAGCTGCAACAGTCCAGTTCCATATTTTCATTTGTGGTCGAATTTGTAATTTTTTTCCCAAGTTTTTCAAGGCAAATGTAGGAAAAAAAACCCTAGTAAGTAACTGTGAGCAGGGCATATAAAATGTAGATAATGAAAATATAAAGGGATTACCAAATTTTAGTGGATTTACAAGAGGACCTGTTAGAAAAATGAATACTCAGAAGTGATGACAGCCTTAATTTTACAGTTCCAGTGACAGAGGAGGAACTCCTCTCATGCATACAGAGTCTTAGCACCCCTCTGAGTTATTTGTTCGTTGTTCTCGGGGGGAAGAGTTACTCATCTCTTCCCACAGCATCTCGTTGCCAAGTGTCTCAGTACTGAGCTGGCCAGCAATACTGCCTAGCTACTCATCTGATCTGTTAGATCAAGAAAAAGTGGTTGCAGGCAGCAGGTTTAGCAGGTAAAATCAGCAACACAAAAGCTCAAGAGGCTGACTGAAGGCCATGGAACCTCACATTTCCATTTTGATAGCCCATGTACTAACATGTTATCGTATTTTTCATAGGAGTTGATGGGATGATACTCTATTTCTTATTAAGGAAACCATCACTGCCCTGACAGTTTCTTCTGTTGTCTGTCTCAGAGTAAGAGCTGAGGTCTGCATGATCCATTGAACTTTTCTCTGCAGAGCTGATCTCGCTTAACATGGTCTGAGAAATGCCAGTACCCCACAAACACTCTCCTCCTGCTGTGTCACACCATTTTTGTGGACAGAGAACTTCTAACCTCTACAACTGTTAAATTCATATTGTCTGAGCAGTCTGTCTGTTCTGGTCATGCCCTAGTGTGCTGCAAATCTAATTTCTAAATGCTATATGAAAGTAAAGAAAAAATGAGCCAGTACATCTAATACTTTGACTGATGCACATGAAGACTACACCTAGAAGCACTTCTTGGATCAATTCGTCGTATCACCTTAGAAGACAAATTTCTAGTTTAAAACAGTCCCTTGAAGGCAAAAGGGACGATTCCTTTCTCTCAAGAATGATGATTAGGACATAAAACTGAAGTCTGAACCTCAAACTATTAAAAACCTATTTTAGTACCTGTTGTATGTAACATCTGGTCTGAGTAGAAGCAGGATTGCTGTTCTGTATCTCTCTCACACCTTGCAACACAGCACTCCTGGTTACAGGCACACCTGCCATCTGAGAAGTGTGATGCTGCTGGAGTTGTCTGCAGGTTGGTTACAGCAACATATTTAAAGCTTTAAAAGAACCCCAGTGCTTGAAAGAAAGCAAACAAAAATCACTTTCTCTCCAAAACCTCAGTCTACTGTAAAAGCAAGACCCGAACTTGTGGGTTAACCTCTGCACATTGTTATGAACAACTGTGTGCCTGTAACACAACAAGGCTTGGCAGCCACTGGCTCCCATCACGGCCATTAAAATTATCAAAATCAACAACAAGCTATTTGGGGCAGCCAATCACACACACGGAAATTTTCTCAGATGTATGTTTGCATATGTGTTGTAATCAAAATCTCACCCCTCTCCACTGTCAAATGAAGGCTTTGTGAGACCATAACAAGGCCATCATCCAACTGCTATCCCCTCTAATTCTTTCAGCATGTAGACACTCGTAGTTCACAAACCTTCTCCTCTCTGACATTGAGGACCTGCCGTACAGAGCCTGGCTTTGCTCCTCACTGCATCATTCAGTGCCATCAGCTGGCAAGGCACGTTCTCTTCAGTCAGTGTGTGTGAGCTGTCAGGAACATCTTCAAGCTCCACAGGAAATCATGCCAGTGTCCTCCTTGGTCCTGGATAGCCATCTTCTGTTCTTCCAAGAGACCTTCTCCTCAGGGATGACAGTGACACATGGCCTTGGTGCAGATGGCAGAGCTGCTACCCTGACAAGCTGCCAGATACCTTGGTGTTTTGTTTGCTAATCTAACTTTTTATTTAATTTCCAACAGGGCAAAATGTCAGGGACTCTTGTTTCAGTCCTTTCTTTTGTTCTCATTTCTTGGCATACAATTCTATTGGAACTATTTCAGGGTTAATGGACATTGGTCCAGGGCACTTACTAGATGTTGGCAGGAATGTTTTTGTTCTTTTTCTTTGACTTGTGATTCTGGTAAAGCCTTGTGAAGATTCACCTTGATATCATAAGAATGCAAAGAATGACTCTCTTGAGTATGAGAGAGCTCTTTTGTTTTGTTTATCCAGGTCTTTGCTCCTAGTACTGATTTTCTACTAAATTATTTGATAAAGTATATAAAAAATTGGCATGCCATGTTTAAACTGATAACAAAAAGCACCACAGTTCATAATTTAACTCCTCCAGAATACTTGGGCAGGAAAACTGGAATTTATGAGACGTTGCATTCTTGTTACTCTTCACACTATGCAGAAGTTCATCTAAATGTGATACTTTCTTTTAAGTACTCTGTCAACCATGTTCCTCATTAAGAGACTGCATCCCAAACGTAGATTAAGCACCCTCAGGAACTCTAGAATGCAGGATTCCTTTGCACATTTATTCTGGTGTTCTGGGCCACCTCTAGCAAGGATCAGACAAGGCTTGTGAAGTCCTGTCTGTTATCCTGGCTGTAATCACATAACACATTACTATTGCACTTCCAACTCAATATGCATGTTAGTCAGGAGTAGCCTTTTTCCTCTCCCAGTCACACACAGATGCTGCCTATTGTTTTATTTCGAAAAGTAAGTTTCACCAGACCAGTAAATGGCCAATAGGATTTTGCTTCGTCAAGAGCATTCCTCATTTAACAGCAAAGTGAACATCGCTTAGTCCAATTTAGTGCAGTGACATTTCCTCATGTTCCCCTAGAATCCTTTAAGCTAGCTGGCCAATTCAGCACTCCCAGGGCTGAACTTTAACTTTCAGGGCTGTGAAACATGTAACCAATCTTTTTATCAGTAAGATCAACCCACACATCGTGTGTCTTCCAAGCACCAACTCTGCACACAGCAAAGTGTACCCTCATGCTTCCACAACATGATGTGTTGTATCTCCTCAGCCCTTCAGGGTCTGCTGCATGAATCACTGTAAGTGCTATCACTGTCTCTGGTTTAGCTGCAATGCTTCCTTCCGAGGAAATGCAAACATGACTCTTGATCATTGCCAGACCTATTCTTCCCAGAATAAAGCTCAGCATCTCTTGATGCCCTCAGTGCCCCAGATCCATTAACTTCTTATGCTAGAGAATTGATGTAAGACACACAAGAGAGCTCATAGGGCCTTAATTTCTGGGTACCTCACACAACATTGCTTATACTCACACCCTGCAGCAATCTCTGCTCACTAGCTTTTGGGTTAAACATTCCCAGCTGCTGCCACGATCCCTCAGTTCACCAGTGTGCATGAGAAGACACAGAGTCCTCAAATCCTTAATTTATCTCTGTTTCACCAGTGCACAAGACTGGAGTCCTTTGGCTGAACAGGAAGGCTGTGACTCAACAAGAAACAGAATTTGCATCAAGTACCCATGAAACGCTTCCCTTTGCCTCAGGAGCTGATGAATCCTGTGGACAGGCCAATTTGGCACAGAGAAGGCAGTACGTCAGTAAGACAGGCCCACAAAGATGACAAAATGAAAAGATGTGAGATATGGGTGTGGGATACACCCATATCTCACAACCCTGAGGTTGTGGGGCTCAGGGTGGTAAGAGAAGAGGGAGGAGGCTTGTGGGAAAGGAGGAGAAAAAGAAAAGGAATGGAAACAAAAGAATGAAAGAGAAGGGAAAGGGCATGGTAAGAGAGGAGTATTTTGGGTTTTTTTTAATGAGGAGAAGAGGTCAGCTCCTGAAGGAATGGAGCCACAGTAAATATTTCTCATTAGAAACAGCATCCAGTCAGGCAGACTGAAAGAACATGAGAAAGACAGACACACATGTGCAAAGAAAATTCAGGTGTCAGGACATAATCGTAGTAGTAAGGAAGAGACAAACACTTGACCAAAAAAGGAATGTGAATTGAGGGAAAGAGACACTACATTTACTCAAATGGTGGCCACTTTTCCTCACTTTATGGATATCTATTCAAATCTAGCTGTTGCTCACTACCGTCAAAGGATGCAGCCATCACATTATTCACAACCATTTTGTGGGCAAATATGGCACACCAGACAGAAACAAATGAAAACTGCTTCTTTCAGCTCTCAGACTGCACCCAGAGAGTATCTGCCTACCAAAACTGGCAAAGAGGACATTAACAAATCATCATAACTTATCCCCACAAATATTGGTACTTCTTACACTACTCTGTGTATACAGAAGAAGCATTTCATGCTATTAATTTTACAGTATAAATGTGGTTGACAAAAAGTCTTTGCTAAGTCCCAATGTGCCTAGACTTGAAGATTTGTAAACCTTGTATGAATTTAGTCCCTTCCACACTGTGTCTTCGCTCCCCATTAGAAAGTACTATGAAAGTAGACCAGTGCTTTTAAAACCAGTAGCCTGGCTTTTCTGCGAAGTCTCCAGCCTCCTCAGAACAATAAGCAAAGCAAACTCATGGAGGGAACAAGAAAAAAGAGAAGTCTTCTTTCCTCCCTCTTTTTTAGCCCAAGACTCACCAAAACAAGAGTCTAGTATTGAATATTCAGCACTGAATACGAACTGCTCAATAGACGGTCTGTTTGCAGAGCTCAAAGTGGAAACGACCCAGCAAGGAGGAGAGGTGAACACGCTGCTCCATCCATGTGATTAAACTGCTCTGCAAATGCAGTCCTCGCTTCTCCCCACCTTGTTACAATGGAGGCCATTTGCTGCCTCTACCACAACTCATTTTAAAAACTGTTTGCATTAGAGGGGCCCCTGCACCAGTATTGTCCCTGTGACTCTATATTTAGCTGAGGAATGTGAGCCCCAACTTTGGGAAACCTGTGCTAGTCAGTCAGTCCAAACAGCAGGATGTGTTATTGCCACTGCTTGGGAGAAAGGAAGAACAGGGCACAGTTCACAGAGGAGCACAGCACCCTGCTGGGAGAGTCCCTGCTCTCAGCCTGCACAAGGCACAGAATGAATCTCACCTGACAACTGCCTTGTTCTGCCACAAACCTTGGAGGTCTCTTAGGCACTCCTCCTCTGAGTTAGGACATTGTGGTGTCACACAGTGAGCACCCAGGAGGCCCATCCAGGACACAGGCAGGCGTGCAAACACAACACACCATTTAGCAAATGTGCCATTTGCCTCTCATGGGGCCAAAGTTTCCTCGATAACTAAGACATAGCTCATTCTACCCTTGACTCTAGGAGACCCAAAAGAAGCAGCCTTTTACTTACAAAAAGCTCACACTGCATACCTGTTGTGCCAAGAATTCCTGGTCTGGCTCTTGCACCACGTCTGTCCCTGGTGGGATCTCTGTCTCTCACACAGCACTGAGCACAGCTCCTCTCCTGCTGTCTGAGACACCAAGTGTGTTAACCAGCAAATCCCTGGCCCACTGCTTGGTCCAGTCTGTCAGATAGAGATCTGGAGCTGAAGGGTTGTGCTGAGTGGTGGGTGAGTCTCTGCACAGAAGCTCATTCCCTTCAGCCACAACATGAGCCCACTCACCAAGGAACACCCATCACAGGAGCAGGCACCCCTCATCACAGAACAGCAAAGTACTGCTGTACCCAGACACACAGCACTCATAGAGCAGGACTCCATTTTCATATTTCCTTGCACCATATTTTTCATAAAGGGTCTATCAGGCCACTATCAACTTAAGGATCAGCCAGGAATTTTTGCTTTCCCACATCATTTATGTTTTTCAAGGGATGAAGGAAAAGGAAGGATTTTACTTTCCTCTGAGCACTAGAGACAGCATAGGGTACCTAGTAGCTAATGGCATTAAATACTCATTTGCTTAATTAGCATATCCTGCCACATGCTCATGGTTAACCTGCCTGTCAGATGAGAGTAGGAACCACACAAGCCAAGTTGTTGTGAATTTTTTTTCCCTTTGAAGGATAGGATTTTGTCTACTTCCTATAACCATCTATGAATTTAAATCAACAAATGGTCTGTTTCTGCAAGATCCCAGAATATTAGGAAAACATACAGCCTTTCCTGCTTGTCCTCTGACACACCCAAACTTTTGGTTTTTTGCAGCAGATTGCACTTTGTTACAGGGTGTTGAAAAGTGTCCTCCATTGTAAAAAGTTTGTTCTGTGGGGTCTTTTGAATCAGGTATGTATTGTTGTCACCATGGGGGACCTACCTCTGGGACACAGATACCTCCCAGCGTTGGATGACCAGTCATGAGATCTGACTAGTGAATAATTGGGCTCTCCAGCTGTAGCTGAGGTAGTTTAAACACTTCTGAAATAGTTTAGCAATTAAAAGGGTTCAAGGAGGTGAGGGGGAGGGGGAATAATGTTAACTCCTCTAACATTTAGTGATATCTGTATTTACCACTACTTTTCATTTTTTTCTGCTACTTTTAAATTTCCTTTGTAACTGCATTTCTGGTATTTTATTGCCTTGCTAGTGCAGCACAAGCTAGATCTGAATTTACAGATCTGTGTAAGAACAGAAAGCTCATATCTGTTTTGTCGACTTAAAGTTCTCATTTGCAAATTTATTTGGGCATGTGACTCATTTTTCATAGAATTAATTTCACCTGACTTAATACAAGCATCTGTAAGTCTTGCCCCAAGTAGCCAAACCAATAAAAATGACTGCATTTAAGGAAACAGTGGAGGCTGATGGTATAATTGTAAGTACTGAAAGTTTAAAAAGAGAAAATGAGAAGGCAAGCAGCAACAGGTGGTTTTATTTCTAGCAAATATATTCTTAAAATAAAGGCAGTAATTTCTAACACTTGGAACTTGTACTCCTTACTTCCAGGCAAATATCCTTTTTTTTTCTTTTGTAGATATGATCTCAGCAAGCAAATCAAAACCCCTAGAGAAGAGGATTTTGGGTTTCCAAGTGTTTGAGTCCCTGCTTTGGGGTTCATGAGCACTCAAAGCTCCAGCACGAAGTTTGTCAGAGCAATGATCACAGCATCAGACTACAGCAAGCCTAGAAAACTGACGAAATCCCAGGATATGTCCCTAGCCTACTGCTCTGAAATGAATCCCTCTAATCCTCAGAGCTGTAAGGTTCATGGAATCACTCATTCAGAGAATGTGCTCGCTATCTAAAATATATTGTTTGCCGTTATGATATTTGGTAACCTGCAAAAAATTGCTCAGGATAAGCTGCTAATTAATTGTGAACACATCATTCATAGCTGTGAATCACTCCTTGGTTACTGTAACAACTTACATCTCAGAGAAATTACTTTCAATTACCAAGAAAAGAAAACAAAGTGCTTAACTGGAGCTGAAGTGAAGGAAACGAGACAGCGCTGGGTCCTGCGATTTGGTCTTGAGGCAATTTAAGCTGCAAATGAGCTTTCTCTTACTGGGTGCAGTGAGAGCTAAAGCTGTATTTAATCCTCTCCACTTTTTCCTGATTTCAAATTTATCAGAAATGGAAGAATGACCGAAAGTATTTAATCCAACATTGATTTATATACAGAGAATGAAACCACAGCTCTTACAACAAGCTAGAAAGGCTCTGATGCTGACTTTATGCACCATTTCTAACCCTGGCTAGTATTTTATATCTAATATACTGCTCCTGCTGCAAATCTCCTGGGAGAAAATAACTGTAAATGAAGACAGACCAGTACCCCTAGTTATGCATGTAAAATAGCTACAATTAAGTTGTTACACATTCCCAAGTGTGGGGAGGAATCATTACATGCTAACCCGGGGCACCTGCCGTCTCCCAGGCACACACATGGACTTCAACAAGTGTTTGCCTTGTGAAGCCATTGCAGGATCAGGATCCATCTCCAATAACAAATTGTATTACAGTTTTAAAAGCTCACAGAAACTCTCTGGCACATATGTACAATTCTATAAAAGCTAAAAGATGTGTATAAACATGCCTGTAGTACAGACATATTAAAAAACCTACGCAGGCCTCCACTGGCTTAATCATCACCACATACTCTTCCTTCCTACACTTGTTATCTATAGAATCGCTCAGCCATCAAATATCCTTTATGCTATCCATCTTCCTAACTAGTATGTTAGCAATCAAATCCCCTCAGCTGCTGGGGTGCTGGGCTCCAGCAGGGCCAGATCATACCGGGTATTCATTTTCAGACACAATGAAACAAATAGAAAATCCAGCACAGATGCAGACAAACAGACAAGTGGGTGAACTTAGAAAATTCTCAAACCTCAGTGCTCACAGAATTGTGAGCTAATTATTTGGACTCCAATGTCACATCAAGCATCTCCAAAGGACTGACCTTATATTTGTATTAGTTACATGACAGCCCACCACTGCTCTCAAGGCATTGTACTGAACCATTGAGCCCCAGCTGTATTTAAGACCACCTCTTCAAAAGTCTGGATCTGAAGAGGTACTACCATTTCATCACCACACGGATTTCAGCAATCCCATGATTTGATCTTTAGTTTGCTACAGTGAAATCTTATGTATAGAAATAGTATCCCAGGGGATACTATATCCTTGTGGCTGTCCTAACTTGCAAACTAGTTGCAAATTAAGCTAGCAAAATGCGAAAGTGTTTATATTTTGAGATGCTGCAGATTTTACAACTACTCTAATACTCCTCCTTGCCTGCAGACTCGCTGCATCAGTGGCTGAAAACAAGAGTTATTTTCTAAAACCAAACGAACCAATGACCCTGATGGAAGCAGAGTACTGTTCCAATGAGTTTCTGTGGGGCAGCTGTAGCAGCATCACAAGTATCTTAGCACAAAATGGTCTCTTCTAGTTTTGAGAAGATCTTTTGCTCAATATCTGTTTGCTGTAGTAAATGTGTGACTGTGACAGACCAGCTGAGGCCACAAGTTTCTTTACTGTCTCAAATACGAAAGTTTTATCTGTCTGAATCCAGAGTCTCTTTTGTATTGAGGGTTTAACTCAAATAAAATCTTGAGCACTATGAACACTAAACTGCAACTTAAATAGTTTCCTACAGTTCTCTGCTTATCTAAAGCAAAAGCCTGTTTTAGTTCTGTTTTCTCTCCCTTCTTTTAAAAACCTTTTCTCTACAGCAGGTAAATAACAGATTGCAAAGCAGTGAAAAATATCACAATTCCCCTTCCCTAAGAATTTTAGAATTAATTCATCAGCAGACAAATAAATTATAAAAATATTCTTTTCTTGGAGTCAGAAGACAAACTTCTTAGTTCAAGGCAATTTTGACCAAATTACAAGTCTCTAAAAGAATCCCTACAGATTTTTCAAAGTTATTAAAATCCCCTTGGGAATGAAGACCTGATCCATTGGTGGGACTCGTATTTAGATCTCTGTTCTGCTGCTGCTGAAGGCAAAGGGAACTGCCAGGGATTGGGCCCTGCAGCACGATCGTTGCCTGCTGGAACTCTGCAGACAGCAGGAAAAAAAATAATATTTTTTATTGGGTTGATTTTTTTCTCCTGCTCCATTACTTTACTATGTGAAATCTTATAACATACAAAATGGCATGGGACAAATGCTCAGTTTCAACAACAGAAAGGACCAGTGGTATTTCTTTTCTATCTCCATGTCATATCAAACTTAGGTTTCAAAAGGATCATTGGAGCATCCTAACTGTTCAGCAGGTTAAGAGCCTTTATAAACACAAATTCTAGAACAGTAAAGAACATTTTTTTTTCTTATTGGAATAAAAAAATCATTATTTTGCTTAAGTATGAATAGCATTCCAGGAAAGTAAGGGCAAAAAAGGGCAACAGTAAGTTTCCTCTACTGTGTTGTAATAAGCAAAGTTTTCAGAAGCGAATCAAACATTCATTTGGATAAAACAAATCAGAATGTAGGATCCTACACTTCAGCATCACACACACATTCTGAAATGCCACAGCTCCATTCCCAACTAGTATTCAAGTATTTATTATCAATATCAGTAATTTCATTAATTGAACAAGGATATGAAAGCCATTAATTCCCTTCAATCAGTGCTTATATGCTAAATCCTTTTAAATGGCGAGCTCGTAGCAAAGGTCACCCACCAGTTCCACAACACCTGTCTGTGTTGATAAGAAGACAGACTGAAATCTGGCCACTGCCACAGTTTTCAACCCAGGCGGTGGAACCAGCTTTTCGTGGTTCAAACAAACTGCTTTAAGGGCCTAATCCCAATGTCCTTGACAGCATTGAAAGGCTTTCTGCTCATTTTAATGGGCTTTGGATCAGCTCCTAAGTCTCAGCTTCATGTCCCAAGGACCTCATCCATCTACCGCCTGGAAACCAGCGGAGGTTTTGCCTGGCTCCAACACTGAAATAACGAGGGATATTTATTGAGTTGTGCAGAAAAGTTGCGCTCCAAGAACTCGCCTCTTTCCCTCGGCTCCTGCTCCCTGAGCAGTGCGGCGGGCGCTTTGCCGGGGGTGCCGCGGGGAAGGGATGTTGGCAGTTCTTGGGAAATCCACACCGCTTCACAGCCCCGCAAGCTGCTCCCGACCGGGCGGCGTCCCCGAAAGCCCGGCGGGGCGTCCTGCGTGGGAGAGCTCCCTCGGGGCAGCTCGGGGGGGAGCCGGGCACGGTGGCCAGGGCTCTGCCCCTCCGGCAGCGCCCCACACTCTCCGTGCCGATGTCACTAGGGGGGGCTGCGGCTGTGGAAACCCTCTATTAACGCAAAGCCTCCCCCGCACCAGCCGCCCTTCGGGATGCCCCGGGCGCTGGCCCTGAGCACCCAGCCCGCCGCCGTCCCGCCGGCCCCGGTGAGATCTGCCGGGGACGGAGAAGGGGTCCTGGTGCGGCGGTCCCTGGTCCTCCGGCAGTTGCGGGCACGGAGGTGTCGGGGTGCCAGCGGGTCTGCGGAGTGAGAGCCGGGACGAGCGCAGGGAAGGCGGCGCTCCCGCAAGCCCCAAAAGCCAGACAAGGCCCTCCCGGGATGAGCCCTTTGTGCCCCACAGAGAAGGGGCGGGGGAGCCCCGGCGGGGGCTGTACACACCTCCCCTGGCGGCTCGACGACTCTCGGCCCGGCTGGGGGCAGGCAGCTTGAGAAACTACCCCCGGCGGAGGGCGGGAGCCTGACGGGGTTAAAGACGGCAGCAAAACGATGAGAGAAAAGATGCCGTAAGCCCACCGACATGGGCGTGTGGCCCTCCTGGGTAGGTGCCCCACTCCCCGGCCACAGGCCGGGCCCCGAGGGCAGCGAGAGAGCTCCGAGGGGCAGCTCCTCGCCAGAGCCGCCGCACCGTTCCCGAGTCGGGCCGTCGGGGCCCGGTGCTGCTGCGGGCGCGCTGCCGGTGCCCTGCCCGCCGCCTGCCAGCACGGCGCCCGGATGGGCTGCGGGATCCCCGGGACCCCGGGGGGCCAGAAATCCCTTTAGCCTTGGTGACAGCCCCCATGGTCACTTTACAGGTTAAGGGAGTGAGAGCTAAACTGGATGGAAGCACGCGGCACTGCTGGTGGAAGGAGAAGGAACCAAATCATACCCTTACTTTAAAATTAGGGTCGCGGGTGATTTTTTTTTGTCCCCCTGGTTTAGGGAAAAAACTGTTGAGGACAAATTAAAACATGACTGATTTTTTTTTGAAATGAAGCCATATTTCTCCACAACGCAAAAGGATCTTTACATAACAACTGAAACTCGGGAGAAAAGCTAATTGGATTAAGTCCTCTGAAAGGGAGGTTAAGGTGTCTGAATGAGACAACTGCAAAGCTCCACTTTTCTTGCCATCTGTTTAGCAAGACTAAAGTGTTTTCTGATTAATATTATCTTAATCAATCATGCTGCCATTTATTATAACCATACTGAAATTAAGGACCGAATAGTACAGAGGCTCAACCTGAGGATGGACAATTGTTAAGGGAGAAATCGAAAACGCAAGGCTGCTTTTTTGTTGTTGTTGTTGGTTTTTTTCTTTCCCTAAAGATCCGTTCCTCTCGACAACGAGATGTTGCCGGCCGTTTGCTCAACCCGGCCTCGACAGTGCCGCCGGACAGGAGGACAACTTTCTTTAACACCCTACTAGCTCCTGCACACTCTCTGACCCGAATGCAACGATTCCTTCCCCACCGAACACTTTCTCCCCGAAACAACCCGCCAGGGTTTTGTCCCGGGGGTCCCGCAGTAAATGTGGCCCAAACGCGGCTGATGTCGCCAGTGGCCAGCGAGGGGCCAAGCCCAGCCGGTGCATCGAGCGCCCCGCGCCGGGACCGAGGCAGGAACTGCCGAGCGGAGTCTGGCAACCCCCTACCCTTCTCTCTTTCCCCTCTTGTTTTTAATCAAGGTTTAAATCACGCAAAACGCCCATCGGGCCCCTTTGGAAGCGAGGGATGGAAAGCCCTTGGCGTGTTCGTGGCAGCAGGGAGCGAAGCGGTCCCGAGGCCGGGGCTGTCCTGCACCATCGCCCCTTGCCCCATCCCCACCCGCATCACCGGCACAGCTACCCCGGCACGGCCCCGGCAGCAGCGGAGGAGTCGGGACGGAGCTGCCGGGCCCCGAAGGAGCGGCGGAAGGCGGCCCGCCGAGGCCGTCGAGGATGCTCGGAGGGGACCTGATGGCTCTGCGGGGCACGGCAGCCCAGCTTTCCGCTCCCTGGACATCTCGCCCCGGACACGGCAATCACAGCCGACGCAGCGGCTGCAGGAGGGGACGGGGCAATTCGGGAGTGGGCAGCGCGGGGGCCGTCCCTAAACTGCGAGGTGTCCGCCTGGGAAACGGCTGGGCAGGCAGGCAGAGACGGAGGGAGGGAGGAAAGGGAGGAGGGGGTGCTTTTCTGAAAATCTCAAAGGTTACCGTGGTGGCCGCCCGCCCCCCACCCGCGAGCTGGGGCTGCGCTCCGGGCACAGCGTAGCGTTTGCGGCCGGTGGAAACGGCGGGAGCAGGGGCAGGGCTGCGGGAGGGAGCGGGAGAGCAGGGCCCGCGGTTTCGGGAGGCTGCCAGAGGACAGCCGCGGTGGGAAGACCTAGGCCTGGACCCTGCCCCACGTCCCACGCCGGGCGGCAGAGACGGCCGTCGGATGGGGGGCGCGGACTGCGGCCCTCGGGGCCAGCGACCTCTCCACTCAGGCCGTCCCCGTCACCTCTCACCGGGGCTTCTCCCCTTTGGCGACGCTCGCTGGTGGGACTCCAGCCGCCCTTTTGCCATCCGGTTACCGGACCGGGCAAGGCATCGTTTCGGGATGAGGGGAGAGAGACCCACCCTGCCCTTCCCCAGACTGCCTTCCCTCTAAATCGCCCCAGCCCCGGCTCTGCCCGCGGGACAAGACGACCTCGGTGCTGGGCTCGCCCTAACCCACCGACCATCTTCCCTAATAAACTTCTTTTTCTCGCCCCTCTGAAACGCTCTGCTCAAACTTAAGTGAGTGCCTAAAACTAGAAGAAGATGGGCCATTAGTTTGCGGAGGGAAGAAAAAGGGAAGAAAAAAAGGCAAAAACACTCTTTGCTCCATCGTATCTGCAAGTGGAACCGCAGGGCTCCTCCAGCCCAGGAGCGAGAGCTCCCCCTCCGCGGCCCCGCATCCCGCTCCCGCACACGCCCGGGCTCATTTGCCTGCGAGGCCGGTGCGGCGGGCGGCTCCCCCCGCTGCTGCCCGCGCTGCCCCCGCCGCCACGGTCAAGTTGAAAAGTCCTCCTTAACGGGCGAGAGAAGCCCGCTGCCTGCCGGGGGGACTTACCTGTGGAATCCATATCGGGTTCCTCCAGCAACCCGCAATGCATGCTCTTCCCATGGACGGGACGGGAGCCCCAAGGTCCCGGGGTGTGGAGAGCCCCTGTCTCAGAGATGTGCGGGGGAAAAGGAGCAGGGTGGCGGCGAGGGGGTGGGGAGGGAGGGCAGAGGCAGATAGTTGGGGAGGGGGGTATAGAGCGGGAGAGAGGGACACTCCGTAATCCAGCAGGGCAAAGCCAGACCCGTCAAAATGTTTGCGGATGTTTCATGGGAAAAAGCATCATTTTATAGAAGCCCTGATGGGAGAAATGTCATTGATAGGCCAGCCAGCCTGATGAATGGCTGCTACTCAGATGGGGATGTGGCAAGGCTCAATGTGAAGCCCATTGTGATGCTGTTTTGAATAAGAAAAGCTTTCCTCCAAAAAGGGGGGCCTTAGATCTACGCAATCCCAACACTTCGACTTCCCTCTTCTATTAGAGCATTAGAAACGTTTTTCTTATTTAAAGTTCCAGCGGTCTTTCCACTCCTTCCTTCCCTCCCCCAGCCCCCACCCAAGGTCCTTGGCTCATTATAGCCCGAGATCAAAATTGGCTTAGATCTTCAAACGGGCAGTAGGTTTGTGGTTGTGCTCTTTGGGGCTGCCGAGTGAGCGCGCAGCGCGGCCGAACTCCCCTCCTCCTCTTTCTCCTCCTCCCGGTGGGCTCTGGGTTGGGATCCTTTGCGGGCACATGGCACTGGAAGCTGCACAGCTTCCCAAATATCTTGTAAGCTTAGTTTATTGTAGAAGAAAAAATAAAAAGGCGATGCGTGTGGGTAGAACAGAGAGGTGTGTGGGGAGAGAGAAGTTGCCAGTATCTCGGTGAGCGAGACTCTGCGACCTGCGGCATGGACTCCCGTCCATCAACCCGGGCCTCGGGGAGCGAGGACAGGGCGGGGTGGGGGCCGCCCGCCATCGGCTTGTCTGGCAGGGCAGAGCGGCTGGCCCGGAGAGCTTTCCATGGGACCGGGAGGAAAGCAGGGGGGTGGGTGATCCCGACTGCCAGGAGGAATGAAGAAGCAAACGGGTGCATTTTCAAACTGGTATTGCCTCCCAGCTTTAGTCCGAGGATGCGAGGATCCAATCTCGTGTTAGAGGATTGCGGGGGGAGAGGGGGGCAGGACGGAGACTGGAAAAAGTTGCTTATTCTGCATGCGGTTGTATGTGCTGGAAGTGGAAGTAAAAGTGCAAAGCTA
Source organism: Sakesphorus luctuosus (assembly GCA_013396695.1). Lineage (NCBI taxonomy): Eukaryota > Metazoa > Chordata > Aves > Passeriformes > Thamnophilidae > Sakesphorus > Sakesphorus luctuosus. Next base: position 768,052 of record VWZD01002838.1, read on the forward strand.
GGGCTCTGATAAAAGTGGCTGGTTTAGGGAAGGAAAAGCTGTGATTAGAATATGAATAGAGCTCCAGGAGAGGAAGAGAAAGGGGGATTATAGCTGAATTACTTTGACCATGGACAGAGCCAACGTTTTCCACTTTTCTTCCCCTCTACCC
>VWZD01002838.1:768223-878791 GCA_013396695.1 Sakesphorus luctuosus
CCCTACACCCAGACTACCCCCCCCTTCCTTCTCCTCTTCGGGGGGAAAAAACCCAAAAAACAACAAAACCACCAACCCCACACAGCAAAACAAGCGGCGAGGTTGTTAAAGGGGAAGCCTGGCGCTCCGCAGTGCCTTCTCATCCCGAGGCGGGCGGCGGGGGAGCCGGCGGGGCACCGCGGCCGGGCCGGGCCAGGCCGAGCCGGGCCGGGCGGGCTGGCGGGCGAGCGAGTGGGGGAGGCCTGTGCGCACCCCCCGGCCGAGNCGAGGCGGGAGCAAGGCGCGGGGAGGCTGATGCTTCTCCCTCTGCCCTCCTCCCTACGAAAAACCAACTCCAGCCCAAAGCAAGGGCCCTGTGCTTTCTCGACGGTGAACTTCCATCTCTGCCTTCCCTCCACCACCCGTGTGCCGCCGGGCTGGCGCTGCTTCAGGCGGCACCGCACCGGGGCCCCGACGGGACGGGCACGGCGGGCTCTGTGCCACCGCCTCCCCTCGACGGCGCTGCCCGCGGCTCCTGCTGCTGCTCCTGCCTTCTCCGCTAGGTCCCATGGCACCCGCCCCGGCCTCCTCAGAGCTCCTCGGCCACCTGCTGCCGCCCCCTGGCCCACACACCTCCCTCACACCCGCCGGTGCCGGGCCCAGCATCCCGCTCGCACGAGAGGGGGACATGCTCAGCCCCAAAGCTAAACTCCCCTGAAGGCCTTGCAGTGTGAGTGGGGATATTTTTGGTTGTCACTCGCGAAAACGGGGACATTTCCCCACCTTTCTGTTTTTTCTCCTTTCTCTTTCCCCCCAGGGCTTTACCGTGGACGGTGCAAGCCCCGAGGGGAGCCCGACGGAAGCCCGTGGGTGAGGGGCCCTTGGGACCAGCCTGCCCTTTTCAGGAGGGCCCCGGGCCATGTGGGGAGGCGGAAGCTCCACAAAAACGTGAGGGATATTTTACTTTTCGAGCAGGGCTCGTCTCCGATGGGTTTTGAAACTACAGCTAGCTTTAAAAACCAGGAGACGCTGCCGGCGCCGTGTGTACGCAGGGAGTTACCTGGTGGCCGCATGACTTCCAGGGGGAGGTCACAGCCCTCGACAGCCCCGCGGGCTGAGGCGCCCAGCGCTGGGCCAGCAGGAGCGCCCGGGCACTCGCCATCGCTCCCGCTGCAGGGGCAGCAGCCTGGCTTCTGGAAATGCGGCAACACCTGCCGCGGCAGCCGCAGGGGCTCCATCACAGGCACCTGCGCTTGTGGAGATTCCGCCTTCACTGGCGTAAAGCTTCGGAGAGCCGCTCCCGTGTTGTTGATGTTTCAGACATGAGCAAAATAAAAATGCAGAATTTGTGAACATCGGGATAGGTTCTTTCTGGGGGCGATGAGAAGGATGGGATTTAGAGCAGCCTGGAAATCTAGAGGCTTGGGATGTTACTTGACATGAAGCAAAGGTTCTCTATATGTGTGGGCAGCAGCACCTCTGTTAGACCACAGCTACTTCTTGCAGTGTGTTTACCCGCTGCCTCTCCGGGTTAGTTCTGTCCCCACATTCTTGTGGAATATGTCAATTGCCTTCCTGTTTAACTAATCGCCTCTCAGTGTCTCAGATCGCCACGGTGTACTTCCATAGCTCCATTACTGTTTCTTGTTTGGGTTTGCTTACCTGTTTAAAAAGAATCTCATTCTTCTGGATATCCCACGTGACATTAATTAAAAAGTACTTGATTCTTCTGAAAGCGTGGAGCATCTCCTGTGCTGCAGGCTGGCAGTTTTCAGATGGAAGCACTGCAAGTCACTAGCTTTTCTTTTTTAACAGAAGTTGCAGGATTCAGTTTGACACAACGGGCAGGTTTCAACAAGGATGCAAAAGGTACGCAACTGGGAATTTTCACTCCAAGTTCTTGCCTACACAGATCATCTATAAGCCATAAAATATAAAGAGATTAACACTACACTGCATGAGATGATGCATTTTTAGAGAAGAGGGACTCTTGTTATTGTGAAAAGAATATCTTTATTCAAGAAAGAATACAAACTTGTGCTGGTGCATGGAGGGAAGAACAGGGTCATCAAGGGAACAGAAGACACATTCCAGGTTGCTGAACAACTGGATGCAAAGCTGACATACCCTTTTAGGAGACTGACTGATAATGAATTTCTTTTGAGGGTTTAGCAAAGCAGAGGCAGAGTGGAAGTTATGACAGTTCATATCAACTTACCATTCAGATAATTTGAGATTTTTCAGAAAAGCACATTTCTAGAACTGTCTTCCAGTCTGCAGTTGACAGTGTCAGTAAGTTGCGACCACACAAACTTTTTTTGCCATAATAAGCTCCTCATGCTGGTCCTGGACTCTCAATATCTGTACAAAACTCTTACAAATATTTTGAGGGTAAATCCTCAGAAAAGCATTTTCAACAAAGGAAAACTATTGGCGCAGGAACAAAAAAGTATGAACTGTTCTCTGTTAATTTAGCTAATTCTATTTAACAGCAACTTTAGGCTGAAGTTCTACAGAAGTTTTCCCATAGGCTATCAGGGACAAGAGCCTGCATTAATTTTAGGAATGGGTGTAAATTTCTTGTGAAAGGAGCCAGGTAAAATGGTTCTCTGCAATACCAGGGATCTGAGTTCAGTGACTCAGGGGGTCCTTCTGGATCTGATGTATCTCTGCCTAGGCTGTAGGATTGCTGGCAACAGCCAAACACACAGTGACACTTCATTATTTTAGCAGTGGCAGCAGTCTATGAGTGGTTCCATATTTTCTTGCCTGAGCCAGCAGCCTCCTGCTCTCAGTGTGAACCCACGTTTCTGTCCACCCTCCTTCTCAGTTCTATTCCTCTGTTTCTGCTATCTTCATCTACTGGGCAAATCCCATGGAAGAAACAGAGAAGGATCTTGTTTCTGTATTGGCTTCTCTTTCCCACTTACTCATCTTTATTACCAGAACAGGAAATGTTAACTTTATTTTACATATATTAACACCCCTGAGGAAGCTACACATATAGGTGAAGGATACGGAGTAAGCTGACAGATGACTTCTGGAATCAACTCTATGTGTGTACTTGAGGAACATGATGCTGACAGATGCAGAACTGGAAGAGGAACATCAAAAGACTGCCTATGTAACCATGTGCACCAATTCCTTCAAAAGGCTTTAACTGACAAAAGCACCACACAAAAGTAGCTTGGGCAGGCACATATGCAGGTATCTGGGAGAAAATGAGCAGAAGAGAAGAGGCTTGCAAATGATGGATTGCACATGCACCAGGCAGGCGACACCTTCCTTTTATTTGAAAGAAAAGTAACCTGAATTGCGGCTGGTTTGCTGTAACTGTAGATATGTCTGAAGCCAAGTTTTCTTGAAGAGGAGTACAAGTCAGCCTTAAATGATCTTCTCTTATTAATGCTTACAAAGCAAATTTTAGTTAGGATAAGTTCTCAGGTTTACGAAGCAGTGATGTGCCAGTGTTGACAAAAGGGATAGGTGGAAATAACTTGTTCATACTGGCCACTGGTCAGTCTGCATGGAAGAAGGGAACTTACTCTTCTGGGCAGTATCAGTGTCCACAGGAGTCGAGAAGAACCCCTGCTCCCAGGCTGCTACCCAGAACATTCAGTCTGGGAGACACTTGCAGACTAGAGTAGGAGGAAAGGGCAAGCAGGCATCGATTTCCGAGCTTACACTAGATTTAGCTGGCTTTTGTTGTGTGTAGCTGGTACTAGTTACCAGAGGATTTGTACTGTGTGCTGGAAGAAGCGCCAGCCCTAAAAGCTGTTACAGACAACAGACATAGAAAAGATCCATTCCAGACTGCATCTCAGCTGCCGAACAACTGGATGTGAAACTGTCATATCCTTTTAGATGATCGACTGATAATGAGCTTCTTTTGATCTGCCTGGAGCACGGAGAATTACCTTCAGTGCCTGCCTCTGATTGGCAGGGGGAGGCCTCAATGCAGAATTTAAGTTTCCGATTCACTAGGAGTTCAAGGGAAAACTGATTCCATTATTAGAACATAATTTTAGCAAGAAAATAGAACTTTACTATTTAGCACATCGATTTCTTTCTTAGAGTTATTTTTCTGTTTATAATGTTTTATTGTTGACTAGACAATAACTACCATGCACTGTCTGGAATGGTAAAGCATATGCATAGGTCAAGTAGCTCCCCAAAACCCATGCTAGCAAAAGACAAAGACTCTGCTGCAGTTAGCAGCAGGGAATTGCTTTTGATTTGGAACTAACATTCTGCTTATATACTGACTGGGAGGAGGGGACAAGGACATGCATAACAAAGTTATTGGAGAAAAATACATGGCCACTGGAACCACCTCGAAGGTACGTGCCTCAGGAAACACACGAGTAAAGGGGTAACTGCAGTAACTATTTGGTTTTGCCCTTTTTCCCTCAGCAGCAAGATGCAAAGAGCAATGGGCAGCTCAGGAGCTTGGAAGAATTTTCTGGAAGATGGAACAAAGGCTGAAGTCCATTTGCTGGGTAGACAACAAAAGTCTTTGCTGTTGATTTTCAGATTGGAATAGAATAAAGCCATAGAAAGTGCTTTTTAAAAATTCCAGCTTCAGAAATTCTCTGTATTGGCTCTGACCTGGGTTTGGAGAGTTTACCTGATAGTTCTGGTGTTCTGGGATGTATGTTCATATGTATGGAAGGCAGGGAAGGTGTATTTGCCTCCTAAGTTCATATGGTGAGCTCTTAAATGACTGCCGAGAGGAAAACCGATTCATGAAGTCTTTGCTACGTGAAAGTAGAGTCTGACTAGGGCCACATATCCAGGTCAGAGTAAGACTGACAAAGTAGTTGTCCTTACTCCTGCATCTCTCTACCCCTTCCCCTCAAAAAGAACTCCCCCACTGAAAGAACTTCCCAAAGAAAGAGCTCTCCCACTGAAACTGGTGGGTTCATGCTGAGATGGAAACATTACATGAGAAGAATGGACTGAAGTCAGAAGTTGTGCTCAAACATGTTCAAGCTTCTAGCACAATTTAGGTCTAAAACATGGATCCACTTTCTGGGCTTCTGAGCCTTAGACACGGAAACTGGAATCTGCATCCTCACCGTGCCTTGCACACGTTAAGCCTCCCAGCACTGATCCAGATAATAGCAAAGAGTCACCATCTGGCTGGATTTTACGGTTTGATGAAGTGCTCAGTTTTAAGGCAAGCACGTGTCTGGCACCTGGGGACCGTGGAGCCCTGATCCCAGTTCTGGCACAGTCTCTCTGTGGCCCTGGGCAAGTCACGTCCTCCTCAGAGGCGGGAATTCATCAAGTGCCCCATGGCCCTGCTGAAATGGCAATGGGCTGTAAAACAATCCTCAGCTCCAAGAGGAGGAGAGGCCGGCTGGAGGGGCCTCTCAGCAGCAGTAAGCCAGCTCTGTGCCACAGCTCCAGAGGTGCCTGTCCTGGGACACGGCGGAGGAGGGTCCTGTGGGTCACTGTGGGAGGGCTGCAAGCCAGATAGGTTGTTTCAAGGCTTGTGCTCCATCACACTAGGGCCATCCTTGTCCTCAGGAGCCTCGAGGCAGAGAAAAGTACAGACACATTTTCAGCCTCTCTAGTTTGGTTTTACAGCTGTGTGACACCAGCTATTCTTGCTGTCAGGCTTTACAGGTGTGGTCTGAGCAGGGCTTGTGAATCCATTTTCAGATGCACAGGACTACTCATTAGTTTGCCATTTGTTATCACTAAACAATGAAATATTCTTCAGTCTTTACAGGCTTTTAATTATGACTTAGTCCCACTTTGCTGTAAACCAGATATTTTTCTATTTACCATTAGAAAACATGAGAAACTACATTGATTTCTCATCATCACGGGCCTATGTTTTTCATTGGTTTTCTTCCCTGTTCAAGCAACAGTAAGGAGTCCAAAGAATTAAAAGCTCTCTTTCCCGCACATTGAACATTCTTGGTAAGAAAGATAAAGACATTAAAACCAAAACCAATTGTGCTTAGTGGGATCCCTTTACTTTCCACATCTTAAAATCATCATCTCAGTATGCCTATATTTCATAATATATCCTCTTTGAATGCCAAAATTGGCCAGTCTGGTTTCATTTTTCTTGATAGTTTGATTTTCTAGTTCCTATGTTTGGATATATTTACCTAAAGAAAAAAAAAAGATAAAAAACTTGTGTTATGTAAATGATTTGAAGTGAAGCTGTTATTCTGAACTCTAAACAAGTGACCTACCTTGCTTACAGTTCCAGAACTCGCCAAAAGACCTGTGCTTTGCTCTGCCCCATTGCATACTGTAGCCCAGCCCTGGCTTCACTCTGTTTTGCACAACCAAACAGTAGGGCTGGACAGGTACAGTATTCAATAGGGTACACAGCATTTAATCCTCTATCTGCAAAGTAAATAGCAACTTAAACATACTCCATGAAGTTAGGTATCTTTTCTAACAGCAGCACACACCTCTAGCTTACATCAGAAAGTGGACTGTATTTGGCATTTCAGCTGGGACTAATGCTTGTGAGCTTCATGCTGAATAGCATTTCTAAAAAGCCTCTCCTGGACACTATATACAAGAAATAAAGAAGTTACAATGAAATGAAAACTTTATGGTGATTTCTTAGCCACAGCTCCTCATGCTAAAGCCATCAGATTATGTCAGGTGTTGTTCAGAATATCATATCTAATTTGGGAGTTAGACAGAGTCATGGCAGGGTTGATTTGGGCAAGTCTAGCTGTGGCAGTACAGCCGTGAGCTGACATAAGGCCTCTTTGTGAAGGCATTCATGGTATAAAAAGAGGGGGAGGGGAGATGGTCTGCGAAGATAATTGAAAGGGCTGCAAAGATGAGGCTCACCAGAGGAGAGTAATGTGACAGCTCTGGGGTTCTGAGAATGTATTTTACTTCATCAGTCCATGCAATATAATTTTTCCTGACTGCAGTAAGATTCCTTTCTTGAATTGACACTTTGATCATCCATATTCTAGGAATCCATAACCTTTCGCTCCACTTCTGCTGCTGGTTTTGTAAACTCCATTGCCATGAGTTTTCTTGCAGGTTTCTTATTATGATGAACATAGGCAGCCACTTAGAGAGAGGCAAAAAGTAAAAATCAGAGTTCCGACCCAAATCTGCAATCAAATAAGCCTCCCGTGTATGCACAGGCTTAGGTTAGGCAGCAATGACGTGTAAATGGAATACCCTACACCAGTTGATAGTGGGTGACCTTCATTTACTGCCAGACATGTCTAGTTTCTGTGTTTTACTGGATCCATCATTCTTAAGGCTGCCCCTTTCTTTCTAAATTTCAGTTATTACAGCCTGACAAAACCATTCATCCCCATGCTTTCATCAGCTTGAAGTAAACCAGCTGCAAGGTTCCTCCTCAAGTCCACACACATACCTATTCTCTCAATGGGGTTACCCATAAGCACACTCCTTTGCTCCTCCTCCATCTCTGCTGTATGTGATTCAATTTTCACTGGTGTAATTGTACACATTGCACAGCCTTTCATGTCCTGGAACTCCAACCACCCAACCCGGGAGATCTCTTAAGAGAGGACTAGCAAGCAAGAATCCTCAGTGAGGTTTCCTCAGAGCAGGCCAGCATGTAGCCTAAGAGGCTCACTCCCCCTGCTGGTGCTCCCGAGCCGCAGCTGGGCCATCTCAGGCACCTAAGCACATGTTGTTCATGAGGTTGAGGTTTTTGGTTAACCTCTTCTCCAGTTCAAAGCAGTTATGTCACTCTCTTATAACGCTTTGTAAATAACCCTGAGCTGTTCAGATCCTGGCAGAGGTGCTTCAAGAGCTTTTCCAATCCAGATGTACTGTGTTGACATTTGTGTTGTCATTGGCCCAATTGCAAATAAAAAGGAAAAAAAAAGAGAAGAAAAGTCAAATCTATTTCTTCAGACTTGATTTTCAAGCCCAAGCACAAAATTACTAGTTTAAGCATTTTGGTGGAAGCTTCAAAAGCAAGCCTACTCAGGTTGATGCTCATCTGTGCTCCTTAAGCAGCTAAGAGAACAGCAGCAACGTGACTGCATGATAGTATCAGGATCAACACGGTATCAGGATCGGTGTGCACAATTCAGCCATATGAGGAGCCAAAGAGCAACTCAGATCTTTCAGGTCACAGGCAGCGTTCTGTATCCTCACTGATTCAGAGTGCTGCTTTCCAGTGAAGCACATGAGCATGCACAGACTTCACCTGGCCTTCAGAGGGACTACTCCTCTGCTTAAAAAGCTAACCACGTGCTTTACTGAGTAGGGGCTCAAGTGAGTTTAGGGTACTAAGTGACTCTTAGTTCATCCACTACTTTAGTTCTAGGCCTTAGATCTCATGAAAAAATTCAGCTGCGCCCTTTCGAAATCCTTTCAGGTCATTCAAACCTGCTTCACTGTCATTAAAGGATTCCTTGTTCTTCATATATTTGGAGGATTTTTGTTCTTAAAAATCAGCTATGTCCGTATTTTAAAAAAGTTCTGAAGTCCTATGACAACATACATCATTACCTAATGTTTGCAGCTTGTCTTTTCAGGGCTTTGAGCCAGTGTATTATCAAATATACTACACTCAGTAGGAACTGAATGGGTATTTGTAAGCTGTATTACGCACTTGCTATAAATGCAGTCACCTTCTCCCTTGAAATTCATGGAAACTGTGCATTTAGGTGAAAGTAGATTACCTGTACAATCACACCATTGCTTGCACACAAATGCACCTGCACATGGAAATTTCACTGAAAACATCTGATCTCATGTACTCAAAAAAGCAGTTTAATTTCTCTAAGCTTGATGCTACTTAAGAAAATTTTAATGCTCTAAAAATGCTTTAGGAATAGGAAAATGGTTTAGACATTATAAGGCTTTACCATCCTTATACAACTATCAACATAGTGAGACAGTATTACTCGAAATGTTTATTAGTCTTCCATATTACACTGGTCTGGAAAACATTTTTAACCTCTACGAATAAGACGTGTATTTAGCTCAGTTTAAGTCCTAGTCCAGCAAAGGCCTTTTCAAAAGCAAGCACAGGATTGTTTGAAGTGATCTTAGTGCTTTGCTGGGTCATGGCCTTATTCCGTAATTCCCACACGGCCTGTTCACGACTAATCAAAGATTTTGGAATTGCTCCTAGTGTATTTTATTGATGGCTTCTTCCATGCCAATTTAAAAATGGGGAAGATATGTAAAAAAGATTTCTTACTGTCTTGCAACTCCTTTATAACCACTCAGGTTTTAGAGTTATTTCTGTTCACCAAAAAAACCTCCCAGTTACATATGCTGGATTTCAATTCTCAAGGTACGTTTTCCCATCTTTTTCGTCTTGTTCATTCATTGTACTTGGCTAGTTTTAGCCTAGGTATGATGTTCATTGACTGTAGTTCTTGGAATAAGAGTTTACAGGCGTAAGGTATGCGCAGGGAAGACACATGACACGATGATTTGCAGTAGTGACACCTAGGGAAACAAACAAAAAAAGTCAGAGTTGGTCCATAAATTAATTTCTGCAGAAAACAATTGCCACTAGCCACTGGTTTCTTTGTCTACCTGCATTTAAACAGTGGCCTTAGTCCTAGAAAGCGCCAAGTGCTTGAGACATATTTTAGCATTTAAGTAAGTCATAACTTTAAGCCCTTAAATAATCTGACTGAAGTCAACATGAACTTAATGTTAAACTTGCACTTTTCCTGGAGGACAATGACAATGCTCAGGAGTGAACAGGACTGACTTCTTCACCACTCATGTAACTGTCAACACATATTCAGCATTGCACAATGACAGAAAGGAGGTGAACAAAGCTAAGCATTTCTGTAAAAATGGTTAATGGTCTGGTTTCTGTCTTATATATAGGTCATAAAAAGAAGATGCAGGAAGAAAGAAGGTTCTTTATATGCAATGTCACTCTATAATGTCTCAAATCATTTCACTTTCCAGAAAAGAGGTACCTCTCAACTTACATCTGTGTGAACAGGCAAAGCTTTAGTCAAGATAGAAAACCAGTAAAACTGCTTTAACATATATTCTTTGTGCTCTTTGCTCAAATAATGATCTTAAAATTCTGGAGAAAAGGGATTTTTTTGTCATACAGATATAAACTCGACTACCTCAGGAATATATAGGCTAGTCACTCCGCCATCTTTCCAGTATTGGGACTCAAATTCAGTGGGGGTAGAAACTGTTTAAATTATTTAATTTCTTACTCTGTGTATACACGAAGGAGAGTAAAAATATTTCTTATAAATACCTTTAATCCCCTTACATTCCACCTTCTGGTTTTGGAGAGTTGAGAAACCCAGTGGGGACACAGAGTGACTTCGCACTTCCTAATGGTCTAATAAAGCTCTTTTTTTTGTTCCTGTGTTTCAAATTCCTATTTCTGGTATAAAGTCCTAACAGTTTGAAGATCCAGTCAAGGAAGAATTAGCAAAACTTCTACAGGCTTCTGTGATACAGAATGAGACTGAGAGTCAACATCTGCAATAAAGGAATGCTTAGTCACTTGTTTCTACTACCAATGAGCAGTTTGACCTAGAGCATGTGGAAGGTCCAATAAAGTTAGTACACTTCTTAGTTATGAGGGTTGGCATTAATCTTCCAGTTAATTTTTCAGAGTCTGCCACTTCTTTTACAAACAGAATTTCAGAGCATGTTGAAGAGCTGGGTATTTTCCAAGAACTGTGGTTGCCTTGACTTTCACATATGTTTTGGTTTTTTTTCTTTAAGGTAAATAGCTTTTAACCAACGGTACAGAAGTCTAAATTACATTTCTGCAGCCTGCGATGAGGAACTAAGCTTTATTTATTCCCAGTAATTGCTCTGGCTTTGTCTAAATCTGACTATAGGCAGTAAGAAGGTAATAGACTGAATTAGGTGTTTCCCCAGAACATGCTTCTCCTGTAGACACTGTTACATAAGGGAAATATTAGCATGCCTTTAAAACAGAATAGACCTCAATTACAGGTTTACAACTATGCCCCTAGTCCACATTTATAGGGATAGGTACATTTTTATGGTGGGAGGAAGTGACCTGTTGTCTGATGTTAATCAAGCAGTTGTTCTCAATCAGAGCGGCCTTGCAGGCCTGATGAGACGCAACTCTTCCGCTATGAAGAGATGTCTGGCATTTGACTACAGTCCCTGGGGACAGAGGAGCACACCCTACTCACTAACCCAGGCTCAAAGCTACACCATTCTAGGCCTGTCTTGGATGGGGACCACCCAGAAAGGTTAAGGTGCAATAAACACAAAACTGTGTCAAACAGAGATCACAGAAACAAGTACGTGAAAGACCATTTGGTAAGAGAATTGATACTAAATTGGTTAGGAAAAGGTAACTGTGTCAGGACTGAATCTGAACCAAGAAGAAAATTTTTCTTCACGTATATTTTAAAATGCTCACACTCTGGGGATAAGAATAACTCCTCAATGTATCATCAAAAGAGGACCAAACTCTGCTCATTGCATTCAGTGGAGTTCTGCCCCTGAGCATCTGTACAACAGCAAACTTGGAAAATGTGCATGAAACCAATACATCACAGTAAGTTTCAACTGCATTTTTTACAGGGACAAATTCTGTCACTGCCACAGCAGCCTCCTTACCCATAAAAATACAATGTCAGGCCCCAGTGTGCACGTGCTGTTACTGTCTTCCAGAAAAACATACCCAGCCTGAAGGAAGGGCTCATCTTCCTTAAGACAAGTGCCCTTAACGCTATCCACCAAACAATGTTTCTAAAAGGTTTCTTGCAGCAATGTCTTATTAATGCCAGAGTCACTGAAAAGGCCAGTTTGGAAGTTTCTCTTAATGACTTGGTCTCTTCTGTAAGGCTTGTTATAGGGCCACTTGCTTCAGCTGCTGGTAGACACAGCATACAATTTAGCAGACACTTCCTCTTATTGATTACTCTCACACATCAGACAGCTTTTCACTGAATCAGATTGCAAGAATGTCTGGCTCTGTCTGAGATGGTAGTTTCTTTCACAGTTATTTAAGGAGTTACTAAACTTTGATACAAACTTCAAAAAATGAAATGCATTAACAAAACCTTAAAAATAAAATGTAGCATTTTTTCTAAAGTTCAAATTCCTAATTTTCTTCAAGGCAGCCTCACTTCCCGTGGACTCCAAAAATCTTCAAGGACTGCTCTGAAAGTCAAGGTCTTAGTAAAAAATAATTGAGCTACTTTTTTTAAGGCAATACTTCACACTGTTAGAAGTGGTTGGTTGTTTGACTTAGGTATGTCCTTCCTTTCACACAACTTCCTTCAACTGTTACTTGCATTGCAGTAGTTTTAAGAGATCTGGATCAGAAAACAGCCTCAGTTCTTATATACAGTGAACACACACTCAAAAAAACAGGACTCTCAAGAAGAGTTACAGCACAAAATCCAGCAGGGCCATGCTCAACTAAAGGTCATCAACCACAACAGGATGCACAGAGTAGGCCTCATCTCTCCTCTGGATTACAAGTGTTTACCTACCTCTGCCTGAACTTCTGCTCCATGAAGAGCAGAACCGTTGCTGTTACCAGACAGATGTGCTGCCTGGTTCCTGGCCAGAAGCCACATGCTTCAAGCAGAATAGTCTGACTGAGGGCAGATACCATGGCTGTCACTTTTACACATCCACAAACTGAGAACACACCTTATTTTCTTACTTCATTATATTATGGAAAAATCACTCTTGAAGCACTGAAATGAATAAAGTTCAATTTCCTGCCTCTCCTAATAGATAGATATTGATATCCAATGGCAAGTTTCCAACAATGCTTTTTTGAGGTGTTTAGAAATAAATATTTCTCCTCATCCTTCCAAATCTCCATCTTTCCCCACCCTAAATATTAGAGTAACTTGTAACTTGAACTTACATTATGTATTTTTGCCTCTCCTAGTCATGGGATTCCAGATCATCTGTTTTTGCAAATTTTGCAAGAACATCGTATATAAAATTCCTATTGGTCTCATAAGTCTGTTTTTCTGCCTGGCTAAAACAAAACCAAGCTAAAGCAAAATGTACCCCTCACCTCTAAAGAGCAACACCAGAAGTTTGCCTATCTTCTAATAACAGTGGTGTGTTTTCAGCATACTACCAGGCAACTTGAAATCTGGCATCTCAAAACTGCTGAAGAGAAAAGCTGGCTAAAGCAAAGCCCATAGCGTTACATGGTGAGCTCCACAAAGCTTTGACATCCAGTTTTATGCTTTCCTTACATAAAAAACATGTCTTGTTGGAGACAAACTCAGTACTGGCTTAGGTCTCAGAATAAGACAGCAAGAGCATTACTAGTCTAGAGAGAAGTTTCTTAGGGACAAAGCAGAAGCCAGCTGAATTTCAAACAGACAGATGCTTGTCTGTCAAGTTCCATGGTGCACTTGTCTTATGCTTTGAGGAGGAACTCCTTGTTTTACAAGACTACAAAGCAAATGGCATTTGGGAGGGGAACAGCATAGGCATGGGATTATGACCTCAATACCTAGAGAACAAGAAAGCAGGGCATGTTGCTTTCTTCTCCTATTATTCTGTGCCCACTCTCTCTTCAGCCTTGTGAAGTCTGACATGTGATTGTACTACCAGAGAGATCTGTGACTAGCCCAGCTAGTCATCTCATTTCTGATGGCAGAAACGTCAAGTACATTGACACAGCTACTTTACCCTTTTCAAAAAATAGATGATATACAGGATTGGGCATTTGACAATTCCTTGCAAAGGTAGGATGGAAGGTCAGCAGACACACTGAAAGAAACCTTTCCCACGAGCACAGCTAGCTGTGGGAGAGAATATCTGTGCTCCCTCAACAGGAGTGATCCCTGGCTGATTGAGTACACACTCAATTTAGTACTAACCTCAATCAGACATCAACAAAGAGCCATCCCTTCTCACCAATTTTCCAAATACCAATTTAGAGCACTGACACTTCTTTTGATTAAGGTGTGAACTGTTAACTGGTGTCTGTGAGCATTTGCAAACTGAGAAACACTATACCCAAGGGCAAGGTTTTGTTGCATAGAGGCACATTTACTATGCACCACTTGATAACTTACCAGCCAGAGTACCCCAGCAAGCCACACTGTCCACAAACATCCACTTCAAAGGCATCACTTGAAATCATCAGTCTCTCCAATAAAAGCATGCTGGCTCCATAACCTATCAAACAATCCCGTTCCATCTCTCCAAGACGTAAACCACCATCACGGGATCGACCTTCAGTGGGTTGCCTTTGAAATAAGTATTTGAAAAAATATAGTAAGTATTCCAGAACATGCATTCTGTGACTCTAGGAATGTCTGTCTTCAAGCTATTGGAACAGAACAAGATCAATGGACAACAGCAATCTACACACCAGAGCTGCTGATCTCACAAATGCATTGCTCCTGCACTAGCAATATCATGTATTTAGTTCTGTGAATGGCAACTGCAGCATCAGGTCACAGCTCTTTACCTCACAGAATGTAGCTGAGTAAGTGAAAACAAGAAGAGACAGAACAGTACTCAAGACAATCGGGACACAGAATTGGCACTTTTTTATGAGACATTCATTATAGTTTGTAGCTAAAGAATGAAACAATATTCATCAGCTAATAAATCAATCATCAACCTAATGTTTCAGCTGAACTACAGCTAAGCCTGAGTTCTTGAAAAAATTTTTTTGGATCTGGAAGAGAATATCAAAATAGATCAGCAGGCAAGTAGTATACATATTGCTAACTCATTATTGAAATCCTACTTTTTATTTCTTAAGTAGTATTTATCTAGTTTATTTTTTTTCATGTATGATGGTTGATGGAATGATTTTTGTGTTATATGGGTTCCTGGTTTTCCAGTTCCTCAACACAAGTCAAACTCTTTTTTACTGTTTGGGAAGATTCCTGTCCTTATGGTGCCAGAGGAAAGTTTTAAAAAAGCAATGTAAGTATGCACTAAAGATGTGGAGATAAGATACAATATATTATTTAACATTAAGACTGCTTAAGCCAATTTTTTTGTTGGACAAAGTGAAAACTTTTAATTTCCTCTTTGTCAAACAGCAATTTCATGCATTATCATTTCTACTCTCATATACTAGCACAATGCTGTAAGTACTTCAGCTGTAAATACAAAACTAAGAAGCAAAACCAATCCTAAATTCCTGAAGCACTAATATATTGTATTAAATACATTTAATATATATTTATTAAATATTTCCATCTTAGTATATTCCCTGAAACATGACAGCAAAAACAAGAAATCTTAAAAATGAGGCTTAACTGCTCAATGAAACCTCATGTTTACATGCTGTGTCTGATGCCTGTGGCAGTGTACTTCTCCTAGAATATTCAATGACAGATCTGGCCTATAACTTTTGAAGTATATTTTGTTTGCATTTTTTCAAACAACTGTATTTGTTAAGTGTATTAAAGATATTAAAGAAAAGGTTTTGCCAACTTGTTGCAACTCAGAAAAGGATTTACAACAGCCTTCAACATCTAATAATCTTTTGTAACAAGTTAAAAATATACTTAATTACCAGATCACAATATCTTCTAGAGATAGAAGTTGCATTTATTTTAAAGGGGAAGTAATTTCCCTTATTTTGACCACACTGGAACCTTAAAACTGATCCACTTGTAATTCAAATTGTCCTTTTCATTCATGTAACCTTCTGTTTTTCCCACTGTTGGAAGAATGGATAGAGTTGTTTACATCCTGATTAAACTCCGCAGGGCCCCCTCCCCAGACGATGGCACCATCACTGCTCAGATGTGTTTTAAAGGACTAACCCTGCGGTGAATGCAGTTTTTCTTCTGAAGTCCCAAGAGGCAGATTTTAAAATCAGTTTGGACCTCCAATGATACAGGCATTTGCTGCAGTGCTAGAAGTGCCTGAGTTCTTTTTACAAACTGAATTTTATAGTATTATTTAATGCATAAGCCTACTTTTAGAAGTTTCACCAGGTGCTGTTCCTCAGGATAAAATGACAAAATAGCTTTATAAACATGAACCCAAATAAAGTATCAACCCAATGGGAGGATAAAAAATTATGAAATGAAAGATTCTGGTGTCTCAACTCCATGGGCTGATATGCCACAGGTTTTCCAACAGATATGGGATGAACATTTCTAAGGCAGAAATCCCATCAAAAATATAAAAAGGCCTTCAAAACAAACAAAAAAACCCAAACCAACCTGAACGTTAAGCTCTTAAGTGTTTCACTTCCACTGTCAGTATGACCTCATTAAAAGAAAACAAAACAAAAACCTCCCTACTTAAAAAGTAGTTTTCTAAAGTACCAGAAATTTTCAGTATTGAGATTGGGCCTTTGAAAGGAGTCTATCTTCTACTTTCTAAGTCTATCAGATTCTTCTTCCAGCCCACATGATGTTAAAAATTACTTACAACCAAAAGTTGTTTATTATGTTCAAACAGCATTTACAAAGCATTTGAGCTTCCCCTTTCCCGCCATACACACATACACTGCAGCTGTTGCCCTGGGCAACTAACTTCTTTCTTTATTCTAAATACAACATCAGAAAATAATGCAGACTCTTGAAAATAAAATTGGGAATATCATTAAACGAGATATTTTTAATATGAAGAAAAAAAGGTAAGTTCTTAACCCCCCTACATGCTAAATAAAAAGCAGTGATTCTTTAAATAAAAAATAAGGCCAAGTGATCTTCCTTCTATTTAACTGATGCCTTTAGAAAAAGCATAAAACAATGAACTTCAGTGTTTTTAAGCACATTAAGAATTTATTGGCACTAATTCTGCATTTTCTGCAAGAACAGTGGGTTCAACTTAATGGTCTTATTCCTTGTTTCACTGGCCAGTGGGGGGAAATAAGTCTACCCCTATGAATGAAAGCGGCCTTGTAGGTCTCAGCAGATTTCCCTTGTGCCTGTTAGGGAAAACCAGTGGCTAATTGAAATGGAGTTGTCTGCTGAAACACTGATCTCCAAGAAATGGAGTATTACCTAAAAAACTCTGCCTGAAGCAGGAGGGCTCCACCGTGCTCTCCCAGCCCCAGAGCCCTGACCAGTGTCATCGCATTTCTCCCGTCAGTACAACAGGAATTGGCTCTGACAATGTCCATGAGAACAACAATGCATGTAGAAAGCTTATACTGCTCTCTGGTAAGAGAAACCAAAAGCAGTTTAGCCATTAGAAAGATTAAGCAGAACTGGGTATCTTGCAACACTATATATAGAACTATGTTATAAGTTAATTGTCAACTACTCCTGGCATTGAAAATAAGTACTGCAGTTCATTTAACTAGTAGCAGTTCAGAGGGCAACATCCTGGTGGGTTTTGACTGTGATGACAAAAAGTGCTGCCTTGCAATTCTACAAAGTCTTGGTTTAATCAGAACAATAGCTAGAATCTGTGATGTTCAAGAATCTCAAGTCTTCTGCTGTATTCCAGATGGAAATACAGCTTTGCTCTGTCAGTTAAGGTACATTTGATGTATAATAAAACACATTTCAAGACAATGACAGCTGAATTCCACATTGGAAGCTGTTACAGGATTACTTTTAAAATCAAAAAAGAATGTTAGATGCAATCTACTCTCCAGGAAGTGCAATGGATGATAAAACAATAGTGAGTATGAAAGCTGGCAAAGCAGACTCTGTGCAGAGCCAGTGGCAATAACAAATGTTTAATTAGTGGAGGAGAAAAAGAAAATTCCTAAAAGACTAGTGAAGAGGCAGCATAAATTGAACATCAGTAGTCAGATAAAGAGCCCTCGTTACATAGTATGATGCTACTGACTGGAACAAAGAATATGCAGAAAGTAAGGGGTGGGGAAATAACACCACCTTCATCTTTACACATAACCATTATGATGACTTGGGATTTAAGTTTCATTTAAACTCAGTATGTCTGAACAGCTGAGAAGTTGGGAGACAGTACAAAAACAGATCAGGGATTTGGGTGAGACAGGAGTTCCAGCAAACCCTGTGCACTGTTAGCTAAGACTGAGAGTTTTCATTTTCATGGGAAGCACCAATAAAATGCCTAACACATGGAAGAACAAAAAACGGGGCAGACAGCCTACTACTTGGGAATATCATTTATGTTCATATAAGCAAGCAGTAGGAAATAATGGTTGTGCTACACTTGCTTTTCTCAATGCGATTGATGGAAAAGTTCAGACAAGAATTACAAAAACTTTTCATGCTTCCTTTCCCTGGTATTTACTTCCATGGCAAATGTGAGACAACTTCAGTTTGTCCTAGAGGCAGCATGAGGCTGGAAAGTANCAGCACAGACCTGCCCCTCCATTCTCTAACAGCACATCAGCACACAGAAGCTACACCCATTCAGAGTACAGACCTGCTAACTTCTGCAGAAAGACAAAGCAAAAGAAGTAGACCCGCACATGGTAAGAGGCATAAAAATAAATTAAGAATTAAAGAATATGAATGATGCTTGTTATAGGGAAGAGTAAGGGCAGGATAGACAAGACTGTGCTTACATCTTAAAAACAGTACAAAGATTTCTACTGTCAGAATCTGCACAAATTTTGACTGGTCAAAAAGAAGCGTTACCACCATGCAGCCAATGAGGTATAAGGGACTACATAACAGTCCAGAACAACAGGCAAGGGACATTTGGAATAATCTTTGCTAGAATATTCAAGACTAGCTGGAAATTAATTTTCTGGCAAATTTTAGCATATTATCCTACTGTGATAGAGAGAAGTGAACTAAAAGAACCACTAGAAGCATCTCCAAAGCAAAGCCTGTGCCACTAAACTCTTTTTTGTGAGTAAGGAATATCAGCAGTTTAGAACATGAGCACAAGCAGCCATAGAACTTGGCTTTAAGGAGAAAAAGTACGTAGCACCAGTAAAAGCAGGAGGCTTCAAGTTCTCCAAAGGGTCCAGATAATATAAATCCATCTCCAGGGGCTTATATCACCTATTACTCTGAGTACATCTGCTTGACTTCAAAATTTGACACCAGAAAACACCAACACGGTAAGCAACCTTTTTGTTGGAAAGAAAATGAAGTCCAGGCTTAGTGCAAAGATCATGATTCCAAAGAAACTGAGAGCATGTCTGTAATGGGGCAAATAAAAATGAAGATTCACAGCTGGAATTTCTGTAACCTTCGCAATTTATTTGTGTGAAAGTTGGTATTGAATGATAACTGTGAAGTGGCACATACAAGCCTAAATTCAGTTTTAGAGCTGAACAGAAGAGTCTGCAAGGAAAAGTACAGCAAACCAGGGCTGCACATTATTCTAATGCTTGCTTGCACTATGCTAGGGCCAATGCATTTGTTTTGTCTTGACAGGCAAAGACAGGGGCTGCATAAATATTAACCTGTTGTTTACCAAAGTACGCTCAAAAGATATTAGAAAAAATGTCTTCCTTCTACTTATAACCAATTTTGTAAAAGTAGAAATTTTAAAATAAAAATAAACCTTCTAAAATACCTGTGATACAAACAATCTGACAGGAAGGGGCTACAGTGCGCACTGTGATTCAGCAGATGGTATTTTTAGCAACTGCTAACAAGTTTGAGAAGCAAACTCAGTTTTGGATCACAGGAGCACATCTGGACATTCAGAACAACCTCCTGCCACAATCTACTACGAGAGCTTTTAGTCTGCAACAGTGTAATTACATCCCATTGCATTTTATGTCAAGTATCAGCAGGTAAACAAACTTTGTTTTATACCCATCATTTAGCTGGATACATTTCTTGAATGTACACAAGAATTTTGTGCTTAGCCTGTAAGGATACCTGGTGAGCACTGCTCTGGGTCCTCGAGCTCTTGCATGCATTTTATCCAACACCATGTGCTTTAGCTTCTGGTAATACACAGGGCCAAAATAGATATATGCTTCCAAAGGTTCCCTGAAAGAATAAAAACCAAAACAAACCCAATATTCACAGTTAGCACATACACCTACTTTAAGAGAGACAAGAATGTCATGCACAGGAGAAATTCAAAACATTTTTGAAATCATGAGTCCTATAAAAATGTGTTTGGGCTTTCTGGGCAATCAGTGTGAACCCCACTCCCAGGGAACCCTTCTGAACACAAGAGCAGTACACTTCCAACACCACATGTTGTACACCACTGCTGTACCCTCTCCAGTGAAGAACAAGCTCCTGAACTCTGGTCCTACACTGGGCAGACATGCTGCTATAGCTGCAGGCACCTGCCTCAGCTGTACCATGGTAAGTCCCTCCTCTGCCTGCACAGGAGTGTCTCAACAGTGTCATCATTAACCAATACAGACTGTAAATGTGTTAGACCCTCAAGAGTGACTTAGGGTGTTTCTATTTACACTCCTTCACAAAGGTAAGCATATATGTAAACAAATACATGCAGCATAAATGCTCAAAACATCCTTTTTGTAGGAGCACTTTAAGAAATTTGTATTTGCAAGAATAGGTTAGCACTGGCACACCATGAGCCTGACAGTGTTCTCATCCACTTGATTCTCCCTGCACACCACTCTGAAGCACAACCCTAGACCCAGGTGGGTGAAAGCCCTCTTCCAGTGGCTGTGCCTTGGCACAGCTGCCCCTGCAGCACTGCTCAGCATCCATGGGACAAAAATTGCTGTCCTGGCTGGCATGGGGGGCTCAGATGAGCTGGGTAAAGGGCTCTGAGGACCATGTTTAGGCACTTGCATCAGCTGAGGAACATCTGTAAGCAATACAGAGAGTGTTACTCCATTCTATGAGCTGGAGTAATGGCTAAAGATTTCTGTGTTAAAAACACCCCCAACTGTGAAAACAGAGTAAGCGTTTAAAGATCAGAAAGCGACAGTGCAAAGCACTCAGTCATTTCCCAGCTACCACCTTCAGCCTACTTACCACCTTCAGCACTAAGAATGAACAGATTTAACAGACAGATTCAGCACGGCCACCGATTCATTTAAAAAAATAAAAATGTATATACAATGTAAAAATAAGCAGAAGAGTACTGCACCTCCCATTCAGAGTCATTACTGACATTATGCAGTGTTATTCCAAAAGCTGATTATTGAAGAAAATAAGAAAACTTAACTAGACATTTGAAATTTGCAAGCTTTCCCACTGTTGGGAAATCTGCCTTCAAATTTCATAACAAACAGATTAAGCCTGTGAAATTTGATGGGAAAAACCCATCAGTATCCTAAGCAAAGTCTCTAAATAGGGCACTACAAAGCTGAAGTTTGGGGACGGGTGATTTTTAGAGCTAGAGGATTTTATTCTCCCTAGGAAACATGACTAGTCAAATTTTTTAAAACCCACCATGATACATCAATAGAAAGTGTTTCAAACACCAGAATATTCGATATGCAATTTATGGAATATGGAGTGAATATAGAAAACAAAATCATATCTCTGAAACAAAAAGAGAAGCAACATATGGAATAAGTTGGTAGGAAAGGCAATTAAAATAAAAAGTATATAAAAAAAACTTGCAAAAGAACCTAAACTTGTTCCTTGAGAAGAAGGGAACTGGAAGGATAATAAAAATAGCAGGAAGGTAGGATTAAGATATATTTTGGAAGGGCAGGCATGTGAAGCCATATGGCCTTTTCCTGTTCCTAAACTATCTTACGTTCTTTGAACTCTGCGTCTTAGAAGCCAGTCTGATCAACACAGCAGGAAGTTTGTAGACTAGAGTATTATGCCAGACTGAAACACTGTATAATTGGAAGAAGAAAAAAAAAGATAAAGGAAAAGAAAAAAGAGAGCACACAGAATATTCTCAAGGAACAGATGCTTGCCTCCAAATCTATATTTACAGTACTATTAAAGTTAACGTGAAAATGCTTATCTCATTTCTACCCTATATAAGACTTTCTGCCAACAGAAACTTCAAATTTCTTACAAGCTGTCAGAAAGGAAACCTTGATTTTAGCTTTTTTGTCAGGCAATAAAATCCAGGAAATTTTCATATGTACCACAAGGACCATTCCCATTATGCAACATGTACACTAGTAATTCTTAAAATGTGGAACCACAAAATACTTCTAAGAAAAAAAAAGCACACCATTCATCCCCTTTTCTCCATCTCACATAGCAGTTTGCAAATAAGACAAAGTTCCTGCTCTGAGACATAAGATTTTTCAGATGTGTCTCAACAGGATTTCCCCACTCTCCTGAAAACCCTAAATCTATACAGCAGATTCTTACCCAGTGATACCAGATGTTACGTAGTCCTTCCCTAGGTAGTTATAACCATGGCGAATAAGATCTTCACACACGTCCTTAACTTTACTGCCGCCAAAAGCTGTTCCATAGTGAAACCTGCCATCGAGGACCCCAGCCTTTCCAGCTAGGAGTTCAATTAACTTTCCTACCTGTGCAAAGAAAAGCAGAGTTAACAGCCTGGTCACTAGTATGGGCACAGTGCTGGATTGCTCACAGCAGAAGTTTGTCAGGCAAAGTGACTGACATGGCAGCCTAGGTTATGCCATGCAACGGGAGGAGTGGAAGCAGCCCAGGAACAGGGAGTACTCCTGTGAAGGGGGAAAACTGGACTCATGGCAGTTCCACTTTTTCTAGTTGTCCAGAAAATGGGCAGCATCCAGTGTGGCCTTCTGCTGTAGGAAACAGCCTCAGAGACCGACAGGCTGCAGTGCAGCAGGGGGAACAAAAGGGAAGATGTCAACAAATGAAAAAAGATCAGAGGTTTTACAAAGTAATCAGTGAGGTTCCATATAAAGGTGAGGTATTTAGTGTGACCCTGCAGCACAGGTGCAAGACTTGCATCAGTTCCAGGGAGGCATGTATAATATAAGAAGTCTAGTCTACACCTCTAGAACTGTAATTAAACCTCCTCTCCAACCTTCCCTCACAGTCAGCCTCAGGCAGCTTAGCGGGCACAGGCAATAAGGAAGGAAGAGGGAGAGCAAAAAATTCTCAAACAGAAAGGGTGTAAGTGAAGTATTTGGTTGAACTCCTCTTAGCTTGATACAGAAGAAAATGAAAATGATGCACTAACAGCATGCATCCCTACTCCTTTTATAGTCAGATGTTTCAAAATATGTGACACGGAGGGCTAAACACTTATAGGAGAGCAAGTGTGTGGCATGATGACTGGAGAACATTCTCAGTGAACTCAGGCTTCAAGCTTTTTTGTCTCTTCTGGCTAACCTCCTTCTCTTTCCCTATTGGGGGACACTGTCTCTTTAATTGTAACATAACCACTGACCGTCATACGCGATGGGAAGCCATGAGGGTTCATTATGATATCTGGACAGATTCCTGTATCGCAAAATGGCATGTCTTCCTGAGGAACAATCAGTCCACACACCCCTGCAGAAGAGAAAACATTTCAATTCACAAAACAGAAAACCACCAACAGGGCTGATGCTCATCACCAGATTTTCTTTAGTGTTTTCCTCCTCCTCCTCTCTTTCTCATGGATCACTTTTTACCCAGATTCATTACCATGACCAGTGCTCCCAACCTGCAGACTAGAAGAAAGCCCTTGTGACAGGACTGGCAAAATTAGCATACCCTTACATAATGCTCTCAGTGATTTGTGAGTTAGCAAATGAGTGAAGAAAGCTTTAGATTCCGTTTTCAGAGGCAATCAGAAACTTCTGTCCAGTCAGATTGGAATACCTCAAGGGAGACCTGGTTTGTAAAGCCCATGCTATAACTTCCCGAAAAAAAATAAAGAAAGGTGGCCTCTTACAATATCTCTTTGGGCATACAAAATTATTACTGATTTGAAATTTGTTTATCATATGTATCTTTGGTAAATACTGTCAATAAAAACACATCATGTCAGGACTTTGATGACAACTGAGAGGATATAAACAGGGGAAATTAATAAAAAAAAACAAGAAAGATTTTTTTCAGGTAGCATTCATTTGCTGAGCAAAGACTGCTTTTGACGAATTACAAAGTACAATCCACTCCAAGACTGCTTTTATTTTGTCAGTCCATGAATATAAACTATCCCTTTAAAAGTTTTGGAAGCTTTTTTCAGTCTTTATCAGTATTGGATGTAAAACAAAGAAAACTCTCCAAACTCTAAAACTATTGAGGAAAGAGTAAACAGAAACATAAAAACTCACTTAAAATGGTCTATTATGCAGCCCCAAATTTTCCTTCTAACCCTTACAACTGTTGCTACAGTGAATTCTGCAGATCAACATACTGCAGCTATAAATGATCAAGAGATTTAATGTTCAAATTCAGGTGCTAAAATGCAGCTGCTTAAGCCCACTCTCCTTTGAACCAAAGCTACTGTTTCAGCTGGACAATTTCTTCCAGAAGCCCTTAGAGCTGAAAAAGTCTGCAAGCTATTTGAGATCAGCCTGCTGCAACTGTGCCAGAGCATGCTTTGGGAACAGTCCTGGAGTGGAGGGGGCTCCTGAAGACCGAGGGTACTGGTTACATCCCTAAAAAGGCATCCCCCGACCAGCCAGTTCACAGGGGGATATTGGCGTCTGCTCAGGAGGGAGCTCCTCTTCCACTGTCCAAGCAAGACAGGGATAGGTGTATGGGACAGTAGTTAATAGAATGAGAATGGTAAGTGTGGGGGAAGGGAGCAGGAAAAAAAAAGGATTGGACAGTCTGGGGCAAAGGGTGTGTGTGTGTGCTGTTGTATTTAGTTTTAAAACCTATTGAAACTAATTTTCATTGTTCTACTGTGATAAATCAATAACATCCTTCCAGCCCTCTCTGCCAAGCAGCAATCATTTGCTGAGAAAAACCCAAACCAAACCCACAACCCAAACCAACCCACTATCTCTTGTGCGCACAGCTTTTTTGTGGTCCTAAAATTTTATATATAAATACTTTCTTATATATTTATTATGGTTTGTACATTTTACCTTATTTGCATTTACTTCTAAGAAAGCATTAAGATGCATCTGGATTTCATGGCACCTGTAAGCCAAAAATTAAATCTTAGCTAACTTAAAATTACTTTAGGCTCTGAAAACCTTTTATATGCCAAGCTGGTTCCCATAGCAGACAGCCACTGTGTTGTTTGTTTTGTGTGAAAGTGAATGATAAAAGATCCATGAAATCGACACAGAAAGGCAGAACAGCAGAAAGAACTGAGGGCTCTCCATCATAGCGGCTTCTACCCTCCGCTGACTTGTGTAACAATAGGACCTACACACCCAACTGCAGATCTAACACAGCTGTGCATTTCATTAGATGAAGAGCACTAGTGACACAAGTAAATAATTAACTTATTCTGGTCCGCTGACTGTGGTTATGAGACCAGTCATAGCTGACAGATTTTAATACAAGTTAACACAAAGACAGCATAATGAGCTTAGAAGTTAAAAACAAAATATTTAGACAGAATCCAGCAATGTGAAGCTCACTGGGCCATTTATAAAGTTTCTATTTTACAGATGGCGGGAAAAAAAGAGAAGAAAACAAAAAGGGAAAGCTATAAAGCCTGAATTCTAAGCTTCTGTATTTTAAGAAATTGCTGAGTTTATAACAGATTTATAGCATGTCTGCGTGTATTTAGAGAACAGAGAGAAACTTCTTCCTCCACTGTATTTTAAGAAAGTTCATTCTTTCTCATAAAAAACTGTTAAAAAAGCTGAAAGATACCTTTCCTATATATATTACTTCTAAAAGCAAGT
Organism: Sakesphorus luctuosus; assembly: GCA_013396695.1. Taxonomy (NCBI): domain Eukaryota; kingdom Metazoa; phylum Chordata; class Aves; order Passeriformes; family Thamnophilidae; genus Sakesphorus; species Sakesphorus luctuosus. Next base: position 793,743 of record VWZD01002838.1, read on the forward strand.
AACTGCAATTCATTTCAAAATGTAAACCTGATCTTACTTTGTGATCGATGGCTCTCTGAAGCTCTTTAAGAGACTAATGCTTGCAGGTCTGCACTTTAAGCTCCTGAATTTGCTACTCTTTTTCATGCCTAATCACTGAGCTGAGTTTGCAGCAGGGCAGTACCAGACAACTCAACAACTGCAAAAAAAGTGATCAAGTGAATTAATCCATGTAAGTGGAATTACCACTTCCAACTGGCTAATAAAACAGTAAATGAGAAAAGAAGGGCTGGATTGAAGACAGCCTCAAGTTCCAAATGTTGCCCTGTCCGAGTATGAACTGCATTTCACAGCTGAGCTGCCCAAGTACTCCCCATACGACATTCATAAATAGGGCACACTTAAACTAGGCAATTTTGCTCTGTGGCTCTTACTATGGGCTAGTATTTCTTAATTGTTACTGATTTAGACATCACATGAAAATTGATCCTCAGCACTCACAGAGAACATACAACATAATTTGGTTTCATTTACTTCCCTTCCTCTGACAGTTTTAATATGCTGCATCTGAAATCAAGCAATAGAACTTGAGACTAAATGCTGCACTGCAATGGCCCTCACTGGCTCTAACCTATACACATTCTGGAGTCTCATCCAGCACAAGAACCAAATATTAACAACCAGAAAAGGCTGCAGACAAAACAAAACCAAAATTTTTTTTTTAATGTGGATTAACAAGAGGGTTATATGTTTGAGCAAGAAAGCATCTAGGAGCTTGCTACATGTCATTTCATTTCAAATGAAAAACAAATTAAATTGTAGAAAAAACCTTTGTATATCAATTTCATAATGTCACCTTAAGAGGGAAAATCAGAGAAAATGCTCAGAAATTTTTAGGACATCAAAATGAAAAAAAGTGGATTAGCAAGCATGGCAGCTTAATGCAACAGTAACAGTTTAAATTAGAATAAACTTAAATCAGACATCTACAGTGGTTTAGCATGCAAGTATAAAACAGCCATAGGCAGTGTTTTTCAATGCTATTGTATGCCAGCCAGTAAATGACAGCCCCCTGACTATGCATGATGGCCCCCAGCCCCACACACGTAACAGCATCAATGCCGACAGCATCTCAAACCCATGTACCTCCACAAGGCCCTGACAGAGCATAAAGATCCCTTCACTCCTGTACTTTTGTCCTTCAGAGTTTCTTTTCCTAAACGGGAGAAACTCGGGTGTCTAGAATTGCTACCTTTCATGTGGTTGCTTTACAGTTTGCTGACAAACGTGAACACATCCAGACTTGTAAAACCCCAGTTCAGCAGAGGGACGAGAGGGGTGGCTGGGAGGGGGCAGGGACAAAACAACAGTATGGGAAAGTTTTTCACTGGGCTACCATAAGATGCCTTCTATACACACACACGCCAAATGAAAAAAAATCATCAAATAAGTCAAAACAACCTAATATAGAAAACTAATTACTACCAGCAGGAGGGACATTAGAGAGCAAAGGAGACGGAGTGAATAGAAGCAGCAGTAATACCAGTTTCTATCAGCAAGATAAAAAGAAGCGCATTACTAAATGTGCTTGTTTACTTATTCTAATGATACGGTGGTATAAGAGCTAGAACTAACTTGAAAGGCATCTGGTTTAGGTTTACCACATTTGCTAGAATTTGGGAATACTCTTGAGAAATAAGGCTACGTTACGTAATTAAGCAAAGTTGTAGCTATAACACAGTGCTGTGTATTATGTGACAAACAGATCTGCAAAAAAATTAGTAATGCTAAACAAAACAGGTACAGCTGCTTCAAAACTCTCTAATTACATATTGTGTTGGCTAACTAAGCATAAAACAAGTCTAGAAGAAAAAGTGCTGCATCACATAGGCTTTGTTCAATATTGAATCATTCACTGATCTATCATATCACTTGCTACATCCCATTTGACATAAGAGGTAAAGAACAGAATTAAAATTAACAGATAAATAATGCATAAGTAAACTTGATTAGTTTTCTTATTAAAAACATCACTCTAAATGAGAGGAGGTGCTAGAAGACAATACAGTTTGTACACTGCTTTCCCATGAGCTGCTGAATGGTCTGATGTGATAAATTTGCATAGTCTGAAGCACACAAAGAGCTGATTAATTGAAACCCTTACAATGGTTCTGGAAGCAGCTATTGTAAAACAATAACCATAGGAACTTTACAAAATACACATGGCTGAATGAGTCAAGTGCTTAATAAAATGTGTGTTCAGGATACACTATTTGGAAACAGAATTAGAGATTTTTATTCTGTGCCATAAAATGCTAAATCACCCTAATTTTAGAGGTTCAGTTGAGGATTTACTGAAAAGGTCAGAAGGTTACCTGTTTGCTGCTTGAGATAAAAAAATGCTGTAATTTTCTTCTTAAGACAGCAAGCTAAGCTGTGGTTTAGTTAAAAATAAATAGAAAAATGGTATTAGAAGTTTTAATAGCATTCTTACATTTTCTTGTATTCAACTTCTGAGGACAAAAATAAGGCAAGAAATCCTCACCTCTCCTGATGCTGAATAACTACTAATTATCACACATTCCCGAAGTCGATAACAGCAAATTCATTTTAATGTCACTCCAACCATTTAATTACTATTAATCCACTGATGTTCTATTAGAGATAAAGTACTAAGTCTGACTTGTAACATGGGAGAAAATGACACAAGTAGCCATTTAAAACTAACATCTTATTTTACATGTTCTGCTTGCACATACTGCACAAGTGCCTGTTAAAAGCAGAAAGGTAAGTTGTTCTCAACTATGAAGTTAGGCAAGCAGAAGGCAGATGCTCAAACTAGTAAAAATTTCAGAAAGTAAGCAAGGTCAGACTTTGGTAGATAAATGGTATTGTCATGAAGTTTATGTAGTTGACAATGCTGTGAATAGATTTTGTTTTGACACTAAAGATCATGGTTCATTTAGGAAAACAAAGACCATCTTTCATGAATTTAAACTTGCTTCCTTGTCTTTAGAGTTGTTTAAGTGCAGATACTTCAGAAAGGTTTAATCCTTTATCTTAGATCTTCAGCTATTAAAAAGCTTCTGTTTGCCAGTTCAAACAATCTCTTGCTTAAATACAGTTTTTCCACTCCTCAGGAATACTGTTCAGTATTGCTGCTTAGTTCTGTGATCTACAGGACCTTTGTTGGAGGTGTTAATCCTTTTTCACATGAGAGACTGAGAAATGTTCTTTCAGAGAAGTGTTATATTGCTTTTTTCACATCAAAGGAGCCCAGCTTTTTCCTCATTGTGACTTGTGGCAAAGCAAGAGGAAATCTGGAAATATAATAATTTAGTTTGTATGGAACTCAGATGAAACTTGTTTAGCTTAACAACCCTTTAGCCTTCTGTGCTTTGAAAAGTGACTTTGCCTGAAGAATACAAGATTAAAACAACAAAATAATTAACCAAAAAAGTTTCTTTATCCTTCTGGAAAATATATGATGCAATATAGTTAAAATAAAGTCCTACAGCTCAGGATAAATCCTCTCTGGTAGGCAGAAGTTTATTTGTGAGATGGTAGAAGCTTAAGGACTTTGTAGACTACAGGGACAGTGTCAGCCCCAAAGATCTTACTGCAACATCCAGTTTGAAGATGAATATTGAAATAGAGCAAAATATTTGCATTTCAGAACATAACATGGTGGTCTCATTTGTATTGTTTTTTATCTTCTCCCCATATACTTCTTTCTTGACAGGCCTTGAAGGAAAAGCAACCTTTTACAGGCAGTTTGGAAGGAGTGTACTTAAAACATGGACTCGTGTGAAAAGAGGGTGTGGTGGACAGGCCAGAAGTGGTGACCCTTGCCAATACCATGTTGACATGCGAGAGGACACAAAGAAGGAAGCAAATACAGAGGCAGTGACATAGATCTGTATTATTACAGAGGCCTAGAAAATCTACCTACATATTTAACGAAAGGCTTTTCTGTAACAAAAGGCTAAAGCTGGTTTGTGAGATTTAATCTGTTGTATCCCAGACACTTTCTAATTCCCTTACTCTGCTTCCTTTTGCCCCAGTGACAAAGTACAGCTTTGAAATACAAATCAATTTGGAATACAGGAAAAAGACCATAAAAAAACTTGAGACACGGTTTGTGAAATCTTGTCTTTTGCCCATATTTAATTATTTTAAAACTACTACTACTACTACAACTACTACTTCATGAAATCAAATTTTATCTTCATGCATTCTTTCTAGAAAATACAAGTATTTCACAAAAAAGACTGACAATACAGACAGAAATATGCTTTCTCACTGAATCAAGGTACTTGTTAGTTTAAGCTCATCATAGATTTAAATGGCCCTATAACAGGCTTAAAGCTAACAGTCACAGATTAAACTTGGAGTGGTAATCACCTGCATTCAGAGAAACATGAGAGGAGAATTCAGGGCTAAATAAAAATACTCTTGATGGAAAACTTAAAGTGTTAATATTACAATTTCTGTTTCATGATTGCCTATATTCTTCAGTTATGACTAATCCTTCCCTGATTTGATGCCAGAGAAGAATGACACTAGATGCAATCTTAAACAGCTATCAAAGGAAATTTTCCTTTTCTTACCTTTTCTCCAGTATTGTCACTGTCAGTATTCAGTACTTTGTTGCATACTTAGGTTGGAAAACAGTGAACTCCACTCTTCTTGTCAGTAATTTTTTTCTTAGTATCAGTCAAAGATATCTATCAACTATTGCAACTCGTACCTCCAAAACCAAGCCAGAAGTGACATTTCCTATTCTAAATAATTGATGGGTTTAACTTATTATTATTAAAGGTCCCAAGTACAGAGAGATGACAGATCAATCATTCTAACTTGATGCAATGCCAGGTATAATCATGGGTGCCCTCAAAGATCCCTGCAGCATTTAGGATATTGCTCTTCATGACCATAGGATTTCCACAGGTATTTGCTTGCTCTAGATTGTGAGATGCATTATGTACATTTAGTGGTATGGAAGGCCCTTTGCACCCTAAAGACGTACTGCATCCTGCCTGACATAATTTTGTTTCCTTCTGTCATTCTTCCTCTTTTTCTCCTCTCATGGTTCTAGATTTGTGGAGCACCATTTTTCTTCATTTTTGGAGAGATAGGAAAATCAGTTCCATTTAAATTCTGTTCAAGTAACTATTTCAATAGGTGCACCTTAATAGCCCAAATGAGGAGAAAAACCTAACCTGCTTAAATTTTTCATTCAAATCTCTGTAAATATTTCTCATAATTAACCAATAATAATAAATTAATAATTTGTAGGGCTTGGAGTTTAATTCTAATAAGAGCATTTGTTCTGCACAGTATTGATTGTATTGCTACATAACTTGCTGCTAAAATGCTGCTTACCACTTGGAAGAAGAAAGGTCTAATTAGACAAATCTCAAAATATATCAAGAAATAAGCTTTGCTCTAACAGCATGAATAGGGTTTTAAGCACTGCACAATTTCACTGTGTATGAGACTCAAAAGGCATTTAAAAAAGACTCTACACCTGAACGAGGATCTTTCTTGAGAAAAGGAAAGAATGGGGCAGTTGAACCATTCCAATTGCTCATCTCCTTCTGCTCGTCTCTGAAATGAATGATCTTTCTCTCCACACTTACTGAAACTATCCTATAAGGCTGAGAACTGGACTGGATCTTACAAGGAAAGTCAAGAATTGCCTCATCTTTAATTTTTTTAAACCTTTGACAGTACTGCTTTCCAAATCACTCGGTCACTCAATGGGAAGAGCTTCCTACTTTTAGATCAAAAGCCATCTTAAAAATACAAGCAGAAAAAATGTTTCAGTGTGTATCAGAAGAGTTTCTATTTCTTAACGACAACAGAAACTATGGAAGTATTTATTTCTTGAGAATAGAGAGTTTCACGAACCAGTTTAGTGGGCCTACAGAAAGACACTGTGGAAGTATGGGTGATCTTGGGGAGAGCTGGAGAAGACTGTGTTGACTAGTCTTACAGGTAACACACAATCTTGAGGTAACATCTGGCAACAGTGGACACTGTGATCAACTGTTGCCTTTTGCACCCATTTTATCTCTTTCAATTGACAGGTTTGCTCTAGGTAGGTGTCCTGATGACCTCACCTGAAACTACAGAAATGTGGTTAGCTCTGCATCTCAGGACAGATATAAACTCTTTCACCTCAGTTACACCTGGCCATTTCATTGACTCTGATGCTTATGTACTTCCACAGACCCAGGACGTCATAAAGGAGTTCAAGTTTGACTTCAGGCTACACATGAGTAAAGAAGTGAACAGGAGTATGGAACATTATAAAAATGTCATATTCCAGAAGAATCCCTTCTTACTTGTGCCTGGGGTCAATTGTAAGCAACCACTCTTCATACCTCTTCCAATCATACAAGCGCTGAGTATGCTGGAGGTGATTCTGTTTAAGCTTCCTTTAGGAGAGCCCCAGAGCTGGATACTGCCTGTGTACTAGTGACATATGTTGTAGTTTCATCTCTTATCATTGGCTCAGATCTACATATGGATGGTGTCAAGTACCAGATCTCTGCTGACTCCAGGGCATATTTGCTCCCACAGTCCTTTGTTTCTGCTCCAAGAATACAGAATCACAACAAATGAATTGGTGAATCAGCACAAGATCAAACCGAACATGATGCTGGGAGTAGAGTTGGGACTGTGTCACAAGGTGCTGAAAGGGATGCTTTGAGGGAGCTCCTCCTAACAAAAAACACTCTCTCTCATGTGTTTTTTCACAAAAAGAACACTGCTCACAAAAGGCCAGTTGGTTTGCAAGACATCCCTTAACTAGTATTGCAATTCAATGTATTACTGCAAATTGCATTGACTACAACTAGTTTTAAGAATTAGTGTTTCAAATCTAAACAGTGTCCTCTGTTATTTCCTCATCTCCCTCTCTCTGCTCTCCATACAGACCTAGAAGATAATTACATCACTAGATGTCAGAGGCTGGTGTGGTTTACACTCAATGTTCTGACTCCAGTTCCTCAGAAGTCACCATAAGGAAGCAAAAAGTTTTTATTCCAGTAGTTATTAAGACAAGCACACCCTGTAAGGCAGAACATCATGACACAAATACAAAAATTCTAGATTTTTCCAAGTGTACAGATAGATAAGAACATGTTGAAACCTGTCCCCACATTGAGACCAATCAGATCAAAACATGCTTTTAAATCGGTTACAGTCAAGATGTTTTCAGTCACTTTTTTCTTCACCCTCCCACACCTCCCAACCCTTTGAGATTCAGAGAGGATGACCTGAAACATTTTTTTTTTACATTAAGGTCAAAGGGAGTCCACTGTTTTTTTCAGCAGATATGGAAACAGGTTCCTGATTTTCATTTTACCATTAACCTTAAAGAGATTTGCATTGAGAACTACATGTCACCAAGCAGCTTCCTAGTAGGTACTCAATTTCAGTTTTCATTTTGAAGATCCAGGTGCTCCAGATCATGTCCCAGCCGTATTTTTAAAAACCGTTTTCCTTTCCTTCTGGTATCTGCTGGTGCACTCCTAGTTGTGTTCTTGATTTGCTTGCCTTTGACACCATTGCTCTGAGCTATCTATCAGAAATCTTTAGAGCAGTATGTCTGCACAGATGACTTGCAAAACTCCCGTTTCATCTCTGGTCTTTTCTGTCCATTCACAACTGGCCCTTTCACGCTTTTCTCCAATCTCTCTCTTGATAATCCATTGGCAAACCTATCCCTTAAACCCAAATTCTTGCTTGGAAAAAAAAGCCAATCAAACCTCAAAACCCTTTTGTTTAAAATAGGCAACTATTGTGTTTTCCAGATTCATAAGTCAAGTGAGAGTTCTGTGTGCCCATACCTGTCCTCAGTTTCAGAAACAGCATCGCTAAATTAGGTGAACTCAACCCAAAAAAAAGGGATATGGTTTTCAATCACTGTATTCGTTAAAGATTTGAACCAATCAATGGAAATATTGATGATGATATTGTGTATGTATAGTGGGCATACACACCATGAATTTATTTTTATTAAATATGTAGCTTACCTTTCTGCCCATGACGACTGCTAAATTTATCTCCAATTTCTGGACGTCTAGTTTGCCTCAGCAACATTTTGATCAAGAAAGCATCTTCTGCATTCGATGAAATCATTACTTTTTCAATATAAGAATCAGTGGCGCCTTTGTAGCTGGTACAAGAAGCCAGAAACATTAGATTTATTTCGATGAACCATATATATACATCTATAAAATACCTTTGCTCCTCATATATAAGTTTACATGTAAGTTCCAGAATACAGTATGTTCCTGGAAAATGAAAGGTTCAAGAGACACAACGGAAACTATGGGAGAATTTTGCTGAACTTGTAAAGAACAAGGTATATTTTTTGTTACATGGGCACTATTTAAAAGCAAAAGCTTCCTCATATATTTTAAATTTCTGGATCTTCAGTCAAACGAACAAATGCCAACTATAGAGTTATAACTGAAGATGGGCGTTTAAGGAATATACCTTGAGTATTTAAGAACAAAATTACACTGTTGTCTCACTTCTTATTAAAAAGCTTGTAGGAGTAAACCTAGAGCTTTCTATTGTCTATGAAACACACAGGTGTACAGCAAAGCTATTTCTGCCTTTCTGATCTGGGCACCTACTGCTTGCCTTGCTCTCTGCTCATTTACCCAACTGTCAAGGCTTTTCCTGACAAAGCAGTGACGGCCCCTTCATTATTTATTTATTTTTACATTACATCCAAATTTTTAATCTCACACTTCACAAGCCCTTCCTGGTTCTTTCAGGACACGATGGGAAAAACTGTTACTGATGGTCCTTTCCCATTCACTAGTGCCTTTCCAACTGGAATGGCCATAATGAGCTGACTGTCAGCCCCTGAGATAGGTAGACTTCCATATCCTGGCCTCCTACCCGGCAAGGCAAAGGCTGAGCACCAATCAGCATTGGCCATTTTCTGCAGGAGTCGGTATGGAGGAGATGTGCCACTTCACTAAGTATACTCATGTTCCCTGCCCTCCCACTCATCCTGCTTTTTTTCCCTGTTTCTCCATCATTTCATCACAATTGATGTCTCTTCCCTCTGTCACTGTTTTACCTCCCTCTTCGCTTTCTCCTGCAAGCCTGCTTAGGGATGTCTCTCTACACAAACATCTTCAGGAGAGCTCCTCCCTCTCCTTGTGATTCCAGCCTTTCAGGTGTCAGAATCTAATTTATTAGTAAGTGGCTAAGCACTTTTGAGAGTAACTGAGGCTCTGAAAAATCCTGTGCAAAATCAAGGCCTACAGGACTCAATCTAATTTGCAGTGGGAAGGTTATTTCTTTGAGTTTTCTAGAACTGAGTATTTTCCCAGACCTCTTTCCTCCATGTACCCTCTCCAGCTATGAAGTTATGTTGCAACATACGTTATTGGCACATCCTTGTACTGTGGCTGCTGAGGCACACTGCTTCCTTCCAGAGGTGTCTGGGTCACAGTTGGCATCGATTTGTTCACAAGGACTTGCTTATTTTCTACTTTTTCACCTATGAAGATCAAGAAATAAAGCACCATGAAAATTTATCTGAATACCTGTGTTAGAAATACTTTTTAAGCTTTAATAAAAAGGTAACCTGGAAAACAAACTGAAAGGAACATGCCCAGGCAGTACACCATGCTATTTTATTAAATATGGCATGGAAAGGCAATCATTACACTGGCTTTCTTTAGTAAACCAAAACAGAACAACTGCCATGCTGGGTGCTCTGAGAGAACAGCTACCCAACATACCCTAGGTCAAAAGACTACACAAAAATATCTGAAGTCATCTGCTCTAAGTATGGAAAATACTAATAAGCAACACTTGAACTGACTAATTTTAGAAATTCAGACCTAAATTTGTGACATCACATAATTTCCACAATGAGCTGTGCAAAACTACTATCAATCTCTCCTTGTATTTATATATTTCTATTGATTCTGGTGTCATGCATAGCTTTTTCTCGCTCCATTCCCTTATCCTGCCCTTCACATAGAAAACCAAATCAGCAACATGCCCCACGATATGACCACACACCAAGTACCTCCCTCCCACCTCCGCCACAAAATTACACTGAATTTCAGCATGTGTTTCTTCTGTCCACATGAACTATCTCAAATAGATTTTTACCTACATGCTGAGAACAGTCTCAATCTGGAGTTCAAACCAGTCCTATCTGTCTTAATACTTCAGAAGATTCTTGCCTTTTTTTCTTAATTAACTTTGAAAGCTCCATTGTGATGTGTTAAAGAGCAAAATTGACCAATTGTGTTGCTATAATGGAATTAAGTTTAGTGCCTTTTACAACACCTTTCTTATTAGATCTCAGATCTGTTAAGTTGTTTTCTAACTGAAGGATGACAGACAGTATGGGAAGATTACTTCTCAAATCCATTACCATTGGAAAGTTATACTCCTACTATTATAAGTAAAAGCAATTTATTTTCTTATGTATTTCTTAAAAAATGTATTTACTTTTTTATGTCTCTCTAAACATCTTTCTAAAGTGTTAAAACCACAAGGTTTTACTTCCTCAAACAACTACATTAACTGACAGCCTGCTAGGAGATTTTGACACATGAAATCAAAATAGCAAGGAATCTATCCTTAAAAAAAACCAACAGAATGTGATAGACAATCAGGAGAAAACTGTAGTATTAAAAGTTTGCCAATCTGGGGATATAAGAAGAATATAAGTTCTAATGCTTCACAGATTCACACTGTTAAAGACTCACTCTTCTACTTAAATAAAAAGCTCCCTTTTCCAACAGAGAAAAAAATACCCCAATGACTGATAGCATGCTGCTTTCAGGAACTAATACTTTTTAATTTTCCATCACAATACTGTCAACCTTTATGAGAAAAAAACCCCAAATACTAAGTATAAAACAAGGTGTGCAAGAAACATTAATTTCTACCAACATTCTGAACATGCCATGAATGAACATGGAGTTTGACATACCTGGAGAGCAGATCCCATCAGCATCTAAAATTTCATGGCGCCAGATTGGTTTCCGGGTAGCTGCATCCAACATCGGCCCCATCACTTTATCAAACGTCTGGTTCGTGTAGCGCTTCAGCGTACACTTGGCATTCTTATATACAAGACACCTTCCAAAACCTAAAATGTAACACAAACTCACTGCCTAGGAGTTCAAAGCACATTTATAACACATTGTCAGCATAAAATAAGAAGGCTGATCCATCTACAGAATGTAAAAGATTTTTTTAATTCCTGAGATTATGCATTGGCTATATATGCATAATGTTGTACAAGGATACCTACTAGTTCACAATTTAAACAACAGATCATGGATGCTACTTTTTTTAGACACTGGACTACAATTCTGAATTGTGCTAATCTGCTTGTGTATCTCTGCACACACATGCACATATCATTTCTTGTACCTTTGGCAGTCCTCAGGGAGACCAAATACAGGAGGAGAGACTGTAAAAGGACAAGAACAGCACCTCTTCCTTTCATGAGTTCCAAGAAACCCAAACTTTTACTCATGTTTGTGGCTGACACAAGCTAGCCTATCAAGAAAGTACTGATGGAGTGTTTAATATAACCATCCCACTACTCACTTGCTTTTCCCAGCAGAAAGAATTCTGAATTGCACATACTGCTATCAAATAAGGGGGGTTGGGGTTTTAGGTGAGAAAAGTAGCATCTCTGGAATTTCTCTCCAAGTAGAACAACTAACCATGATACATAAAGACTTTAATCACATTTAGAATCACAGACAGCCAAGAGCAAGGCTTTCTAGTATTCCTGTGCTATTTAAGTTCAATTGAAAGATGGTTGTGGCCACATACAGTACATCTGTATCTTTAGATTATGTCAAGTAACTCCTGACAAGCACCACAGCTCTCCCTGTAAATGTTACCAGTCTACCAGAAAAGAAAACATTCAGTTTTAAATCATGCCTGTTGTTGTTTTAGAAAAGAAGGCATAAATTAAATGCAGCAGACATTAATGACAAAGATACATGTCTAGGAATACTATTATTGCTGCCTAGCAACTAGGAGGAAGGGAGTTGGGGGGGCGGGAATAAAGTGATGGAAGAATTTGATTTTGGCCACCCTAAACTAAAACCAATTTGATCACTGCACTGCATTTGTTCTCAAAGGAATTTATTTAGAAAAGAGAGAGGAGAGAGACTAAGTTTTCAGGCAACTCTCCTCCAATCCCCAGCAGCATTAACATAAAGCCCTGAAGAAGTGTGGAGAGGGAGCAAGACAAGCTAGACTGACACAAACATGGGTTTCACTTAGTTAACCTTCTCTTTGGTGCTTACGTACTTTTACTTAAAGTACACTGTGCTGCAGAGTTGATATTTTTTAAAAGGAAGTGGGTCATTAGTTTAACTCTGAATAAATGCTAAATTACTTCGCTTTGGACAATACTATTATTTTCTCTCAGAAAGTAGGCACTACTGCTATTGCTTCTTCAGAGCACCAAGCTCACAATGACACAAAATGCCTCGGGTTCTATTCCTTTCCTAAATACATTGACAAGTCTAATTTCATCTATTGCTTTTGTTACTGGTGAAAATAATGAAACCTTTTAGTGATAAAGGTTCAGGTAACTATCTAAAAAGCAATCCGAACAGAACACACTAACACCTTACGTTTCTGTAAAGTAAGTATATACACCTTTTTATTTGATGTCAGAAGTTAGCCATTTTTTCTTACAATATTCAGACTCAGAAGTTTATTTGAGTGTTCACACTACTGCAAGCACAGAATTACAATCACTATTCATACAGAAGACAAACAAAACCATTTGAAGCAGTTTTGTAATTCTATCTCTTAATGAGATCCAACACTCATAAATGCAGAAAGAGTTATTATAGGATAAAACTACCAGACAACAAGTTTATTGGAATATGCATTAGAGCACACAGTAGAGAAGTGGGAAAGAATTGATGGTTCTTACCTCTGTCCAAAGAAGCCTTATTTAAGACAAGAGCATCTTCAATATCGTAACCACTGTAGCTCATCACTGCGACTGTGGCATTCTGTCCAGCAGGCAGTTTCTCAAAATCTATCAGTTCTATTGTTTTTGTTTTTACCATTGGCTTTTGTGGATAGGCTAGGAGATACATTAGAGTATCTATCCTGTTTCTTTGATTGTATCCAATAGTACCTGCATGTAAAAGAAAAACAAAAGTATAGGAACATTAGTGCGTTTTCTAAAAAATTACCAAATGCAAATTAACTGAACCCACACAGAAACTCTCCAAGAAAAGAAAGGGGAAAAAAAATCATAAAACAGAGCAAAACAACTTTACATTATTATATTTAAATAAATATGTAAGTAGTTTCTTAATTTAAGCATCCAGAAAGAATTATTTTTTCTTGAAAAAGCAAAACCTAAGCATTAATACAAAAATACCAACAACAAAAGAAATAAAGGCCATTTGGTTGAATGCAAATAAGACATTTAATTTAATTACGACAGTGAATACTGCAAGTAGGAAGTTTTATTGTTCTCATAGCCACAAATTGGGTTTGTTTTGTAGAGCTGAACTTGTGTTTTAGGGACCTGATGAAAAATTTCATGAGAATCAATAGAAAGACTATCTTTGAATTCAAAAGGAACTGTGGATCAAGCTCTGCATCTTCCACATCGTATTTCCTTCTTTATCTGGGCAATAATTAGTTCAACAGCAGCCTGTGTTAGAATGTGACACAGCAAGAACAAAGCATACCATTAGCAGTAGCCAACACTGATTTACTTTCTGAAATTAGAAGCATCACTGCTAGAGAGACTCCAGTAGAAGTTCACTCATAATATATTTGTCTTTTTACATGAAATTAATTTTAAATTTACAGTTCAGAATTCAATCCTTTGTATAGACCTCCCAGTTTGAGACCGAAATTTTTGGCCCTGTCCCATCAGGCTGCCAAAATGTCTTCTGAAATCTGAGGAAAAAATAATTAACACCCAGCAGGGAAACATAAACTGTTGTGTAGCAGAACAAAAGTTAAGGCAGTCGTATGTTATTAGAGTTTGCTGTGCCACGACTATGCTATGTCTCTAAGCAATTAAGAAATTATAGTCTGAAAAGTTGTTCTAAAGTTTTAAGTGCTAAATATTCTGCTGACTTATGCTTAGGATGTAAGTCTTCCATTTTCTTCTGCAATTTGAGAGTCTGGCTGCTTTCTCAGAAAGGTCAAAGTAGCCAGTGTATAATGAAGACTTCACACAGCCAGAAAACAGTACATCTGAACACAAATCTGCTCACAGGGCAGGTAAGCTTCACATTTCATATGCATCTACTTGCAATTTCCAAATGCCTGCATTTTCATAAAAGGTCTAGAAAATCAAATCTCTAATACCAGGCAGCATCATGGGTATTTCCAAAGATCTATCCTGTCCTTGCCACTGAGCTCTCTCTCCTAAACTACAACAGCTCTATCCTTCCCAAGGACGAGAACAGAGAGATCACTCAACAGATACCATCTGAAGATGAACTGTTACAGTAGGCTCTTCCACACCTGGACTTTCCTTGGTTCTATAAAGGTTTGAAGTCATAGGCACAGCATTTGCAAATTACAAGGAAAATCTGGTAGAATTGACAGGTTTTACTTACTTCTTACTTTTCAGAAGTTGCTTTCCTGTCTTTGTCTTGGATAAGGAAATAAGTAACCTTTCAACAATATTTTTTGTCTGCAGTAAGACATAACCTGGTAGGGCCTGGATTTGTCAACACTGAAGACCTTCACAGTCAGCTCACTATCTGAAGGCCCTATTATTTCTCATATTCTCGTAGATGTCAATCAGACACTATTCTCCTTGCACATTGATTAAAACTCCCTGGTTTTCCCAGTATACAGATAGGCAAATCTACTTCCAAATGAAAAACTTAGAGGTCTAGACCACTTTTTCCCTGTGTGTGTTTTCAGGATAAATTGTCTGTGGTAAAGCTTATCTGAAATGTTTCACAGATAGGTATGACTTCCTGACGTTGACAGAAATCTTTTCCAGAGTAAGTTCTGCCAAACTTGACTTTTGAAATTCTTGTAATTTTTTTCTCCGCTGAGATGCTTACCTGCTGTGCCTGCTATGGTTCACTGGCTAGGGATGCTAAGACAGGATGAAGTCTGGAGCACTGGACAGCTAAACTTGTCCTTTGCACCCCACTAACAATTTTTGGAAGTCCCCTGCATACCAAGGACTTCAAATGACACTTCTACATATTTCTAGTAATGCAAATGATTTCTCTTGAGATGTTTCATATATTTCAAAGCTGGCATTTTACCAGAGGTTCAGATAAGCCTAACAGAACTGCTACTGTCCAGGAGACATGGGTGACTAACGTTACTGAGATTTTGAACCTCAGTAATAAACCGTATTCAGGTAATCGGTCAGGACTTGAATGCTCTATTACATCAAATGGAAAACATATACATATATATGTCAATGACAGATATCCTAGCAGGGAAGAAAGGGGTTAGACAGTGAGTCAAGAGCACAAGTGAAATAAATTAGCCAAAAAAAGCATGCCATGTATCAGCTAAATATTATTCCTAATTGCTAGGATTTAATGGTTATGCAAATAATGCTCACTCTAAACTGGGCTAACAAACCACAGCCTTAAACCATAATCTGCTTATTTAAAATAAACAGCAGCTCTCTTCTTCTGAGCGCTGCTGTGCTGGGACGAGACCTCTGTGTGGGTACTGAAATGAAGGAAGTCACCAGCTTTATTTCTGTTTTCTCTCTGAAAGAACAGAGCCCTTGTTTGCTCCAGCCAAATAGCCAAGGAAAAGTAAAGTATAATTAAAGTTCACCATAACAAACCCTGCTCACAATGACTCACATTTATAATTATCCCAACAGCAAGAACCAATTTTTTCATTGGTAATTAGCCCTGGTTAAAGCAAAACACACAAGATTGACCTGAATACAACAAAGATAATTTTCTTGCTTTTCTCAGTACTTGATACATTGTGAATACATGTGTGCATTCCTTCCTTTTTTTCCATTTCCTGACAGTTTTTTTTAATTTTAAAGTATCATTTGATCATTCTTCAGTGTGAAATAATCACTATAAAAATATATCTACTGATACTTGGCATAAATGAGGCATTGTTATTCTGATGCAGAAAGTTTTGAGAACACAACAGAACAAATAGCCAGCTAAAATGAGTGTTAATCCAATTCTCTAGTGTATTACTTGCAGCAACATTAAACTGTTCAATCAAAATTAACAAGGATACAGAAATCAATCTACTTGAGCCAAAGGGGCTATTACTGCACATGCCAAGAAAAGAATTGCTGTACTTCCGTATTTCCCATTTTTATCATGGTTTTTCTACTATTCTGTCATTTTATATGAACACAAACCAAGAGACAAAGAAGTACAGTTTCTAAATGCTGCAATAAACCTTGTGGAGGAGCTCCAACTCAGCTCAGAGAGATTTTCACAGTACACATATTAAATGATCTGGATGTTAAGCATCAGAAATACTCCTTTCACTGTAGAAAGATTAAGAAGTCAGTTAAAAAGATTATGGGTAAACAGGGGGAAGCAGTTTGGCTTATTTCTGCCTCAGCACTTCTGTGCCTGCTACCAGGGAGAGATGTCAAAATGAGACTGCCACAGAGCTCAAACACTCCTCAGAGAGCAGTGGCAGAGCAGAGCTGTGG
Organism: Sakesphorus luctuosus; assembly: GCA_013396695.1. Lineage (NCBI taxonomy): Eukaryota > Metazoa > Chordata > Aves > Passeriformes > Thamnophilidae > Sakesphorus > Sakesphorus luctuosus. Next base: position 810,412 of record VWZD01002838.1, read on the forward strand.
CCACAATGCACCCAGATCCAGCTGCGATGACCAACAACAGCCGTTTCTGCTCTGAGGTTGATTCTCCACCTATAGGCTCGCCATACAGAATTTGAGAGGACTCTGGCTCTCAGTCCATCAACGAGCCTTTCACAAATGTCAAAACCCCCAAACCACCCACATTGAGTTCCTTGAAGCACATTATTCTTCACCACTTAATTTTAACACATTCAGCATAAGGCAAAGCAGTGTATAAAGGGCTCTGCTACTTCACAGAAGCAAAGCAGAATGCACATGATACAGTAAGAAAGGGGGTTTGTAGCATCACAGCGTTTCACAGTCACGGAGGTATAGTGTGTAAAACCTTCTGATTTTCTGTATCTTAACATAATTTAAAAAATCAATTTACAACTATTTCTCTAACTGTAAAAGCCCTAGACCTTCTTAAGCATTACTTTAGCCACACATGGAATGCAAACAGTCCAGAATCTTGTATTTTAATATTAAAGACTGAGATTTCAAGATACAACTGTTAACCTTGCACTGAAATGTCAAGGTTCAACTGAGGTCCTTGCAGCTGCTGTTGTATTTGCCACCTAACTTCCCCTCAGTCTTACAGTTCAACCTGCAACATATGATAAATGATCTATGCCATAAGTGAGGGATTGAATTTCAATCTAATATTACTGAAATCCAGTTTGCTCACTAAGCACAGCCCTAGTCCTCTAAGATGACAACGCATCTACCCATGAAATGGAGGTATTTTTCAGGACATTTAATGCTATACTGAAAAAGCGTTAATATTTCAGGACCTAAGATTTGTCAGGGATACTGGATTCCAGACCCCATTGCAAGCTCTGATGTCCACTCTCCACTTACTTGTGCTTTTCACACCTTTCCCTGGCTTGACATTGCTTAAAAAAAGAGCAAAGACTGCCCAAAGCTGCTGGCATGGCCCTGTGATGTGGTCAGAGGGGGTGGGTCAGTGTGGAGAATCATAGAATCATAGAATCGATCGGGTTGGAAAAGACCTCCGAGATCATCAAGTCCAACCCTTGGTCCAACTCCAGTTCATTAACTAGATCATGGCACTCAGTGCCACATCCAATCTGCGTTTAAAAATCTCCAGGGATGGTGAAGAGAAGCACAAGGCTCTCCTTTCCCAGTCTGAACTCCAGGGCTCCCTCCATTCTCCCAGGTTTTGACAGTTAAAGGAATGACACAGAGGTCTTGCAGATGTCAATTTCCACACGTTGGACCAGGACCTGCTCTGCAATTTTGGTATGAAGAAAGAAAGCCCAAAAGGTGGATGGTTACTTAAGGGTGGAGGTTTGAAGCACTATATTGCATCTCTTCATAAGAATAAGCAGAAAAAAGTATGTGCAACATTTCAGGAATAACCTCTAGGTCTCATTTTATCAGCAACTGTAGAGAAAAATATCTTCTGCCCCTACATACTGCCACTTACGATGGCTTATTTTTAAACAGTTATTAAAAAAGCTTCAGGTGTTTGCAGATACTTCAGACAGTGCAAAATATAGCTCAAGTCATGTGCCAGCTTTTAAAATGTACTTTTATCTAGCTGCTTATTCTTTGAGTCAGGTGTTTTGTCATAACAAACTGAAACAAAGGCTTTTTTTATTGCTCAAGATATTCAATGGCTTTTGTGTTCCTAGCGTCAGCAGGAACGTCAGAGGATTGTATCCAAGGAGCTAAATGTGCAAGACCTAGGGTCAAAGCAGCTGAATACACCAACCTCAGAAAACACAGACAATGAATTGCAAATGACACTCAAAACAAAACGGGGAAAAAAACCTTCACACAGAAAACTACAAAAGAACTCCACAGATACTGAATTGGCTTTCTGTACACACTGATCCTGCTTAACTGTGTGTGGTAACTAACCAAACCTTCTGAGACTAATAGTCATAAAATAGAGACTCAGGGGTGGGGGAAAGATAATGGGACGGGGGAGAACTGCAAGGAAAAAGATTGCATTGCTCCTCTTCTCCTTCCCTCTTTTTTAATTTAAAGGGACAACATATATCTGTTGCTATTTTCTCCTGTTTTGATGTGCTGAACATGACTTTGCTATTAATTCTTCTGGAGAACCTCACAAAAGGTGCAGTGTTTCAGTTTTGAACGCACAAAACAAAACAAATGGTTTAGTAAACCCAACTGAAGTGTTAGTTTCTTCATGACACAGAGTTGTGCTACTGTAGCTCTCAACTTGCAAGCAAGCCATCAATACAAAACATGAAACTGGCATGTACATCCCCAGTCTGAATACAGCTGTGTGATTTATGTATGGCTGGTCAGGCTCTTTGCCGGACTCTGGCTTGATCACAGGCTGTATAACTTGGATGCTTTAATGATACTTGAGGAAGGATTAGAACTTACCTGTCAATTACCCACAACAGCAAATTTACAAAATGGTTGTGTTTTAGTGACCACATATGACACTGTCAAATGAAGTAATGCATGATCAGGAAATTAATTTTGTTTTGGTTACTCTGCTGAGGCATTGCTTGCCCTCTTCATCTAAAACAGAAAAAGTCCAAAATCTAAAGTAGAGCTGCAGAAAGTGTTCAAGTAACTAACCACTCTCTCTCACACTTTGATTCTTCTTATTCTCGGATGTCAATGTTAACTATTTATATATTTATTTTTAGGTCACATACTCAACTGTTCAGGGAAATGCTCCTCAGTCTCTGCTCTGTCTCTCTTTGTGAGAACACTTTTTAACTCTTTTTTGTCTGGAAACACACAGCACATCACAGCATAAAGAGAAACAATTCCAATCCTGCAGCAATGCTGAAAACTTGAAAGTCACAATGATTATCAATAAAACCCAACGAAAAAGAAAGTGTCACAGTTTATTCAATTTTTCTTTTTAGCATTAGGACCTGTAGAGATGGTCTTCATTAAGTAAAATGGATTGGTTTTTTTTACTTTTAATTTTTCCAACTTCTAGAGTTAAAATCCTTTTTCTTCAAAGCTAAAGCAGTATTCTTCTACTTCTCCTACCAAAGCTTTTATATGACAATTTATCTGCTTGTCATTTTTGCTTCACAGCTTCAAAACTATAAAACATTTCAAAAAGGAATAAAAAATAGTCTTACCCATAGCTTGTTTCCCCATGGCACACTGATAAGTGTTTCTCGGGGACTGGTTGTGGTGAGGATATGGAATCAGCCCAGCACAGACACCAAGAAGCGTGAAAGGCTCAATCTCCAAATGGGTTGTATCTCTTAAAAGGAAGAGTACTAATTATGGCAGGCTTGTGAACAAACAACTTAAGCAGAATTTACTTAATTTAGTAGTATCTCATAATACTTCAGTTCTGTTCAGGAAAATGTAGTCAATGGGACCTTAAAATACGAATTTACTATCAGATTTTTATTTTTAAAACCCCAAACAACAGCAACTTTCTTCTAAGTGTTTCTACATGAAAAGAAAAGAAAAAGAAATAAATGAGGGTTTATTCTATCATGGAGAAAAGCCTCTAGATAATGTCATTCTGAGAGAGCTCAGTAAGACAATAAAACATCAGTTTATACAGTAAGATCCAAAACTCCTTTAGGAATGTCTTCTCATAATGAGAGTCTTCAGCATTAGATTACTAATCTCAGAGATCCAGAAATCCACTGGGGAAATGGAGGAAGGAAAACAGACTGAGGTACTGAAAAAAACTAAAAATGTAGTTTTAGTTTTCCAAGGTTAGTTATACAGTATCAGTTAGAGAGAAAACATCTGTGTCCAAACCAGATCCAGTGCCACAGGTATAATAAAGACACAGCATAATAAAGACACTATTTGAAAAGCTCAGAAAATATTTTGGAAATGACTATGTTGTTAAAAGGCAGTACTGATGACACGACAGGGTAAAAGAGTAAAGACTGAGAGATGACAAAATTTGTTACATGTCACATGAGCTTCAGATGAGAAAGTACATGTTCAGTAAAGACAATTAAATCATGGCCTGAATTGGGATGCAAGTGGAGTGACTGATAAATAAGAATGAAGTGCACAAGAAAGCTCTGCTGGAGCAGATATGAATTTAAATCAAGGTAAGTAACTAGGAAATGGGGAATTATGAAATACAGATAATTATAACCAAACCTATTCAATGACAATCTTTCATGTCTTGGATTTATTACACAGAGCTTGAGTTTAGGCATACATTGCTTCTCCCACAGATCCAAACCTAGTGCATTCTGAAAATCCCATCTTTAATATTTGTCTTTTCTTGGAGGTTTTTTGGAAGACTTTTACTTATTTAAACAAATTCATTTTATTACTAAACTTTAAAACCTTGCAAAGGAAATGACTGGAAAAACCTTTATTACAGCAGCACTATAAGCTCACAAAGGCTGAGGAATTACCTACAAGTACATATAGGCCTGAGAGAAGTGCAGGCAAGAACTTAGACACACATTGCATGTACTACTGGAAAAAAATGCAATCTGGAAACAAAAAAAAAAGGAATCTAGAAACTCTCTACCAGTTCTAGAAATCTTAATAAATCACAAATATACTCGCACAACCTAAAAATCCCCTGCTGGGCAGAGGATAGCCACTCTTTTCCTCCACTTGATAAAAAGCAGCCATGTTAACTAAAGCCTGTTTTATGGAAATACAAATGGCAGAATCCCAGTTGCAGTCAAGTAATTGCAAAATGGTCTAAAGAACCAGTATCAAGCTTAAAGGCAGACTGCTCCCCTATTCTGTAGAACTTCACAGATCTGCTGGCACTTCTTCAACAATAAAACAAGAAGCTTAATTAAGACTTCCTAATAGTGAAGTACACCAATTTCTTCAAAAGGTGTAACTGCATGGATCTACATACACATTTTCAGACAGGGTATTCAACACAAGTCTTTTACCATTGAGGTCAATCCTATTTCAAACAAAGACGCTGCAACATATGCAGATCCTGGTATCTTATGAAGTATTCCACAGTGCTAATGAGAGACCTTCACTTCAAACTTTACAGAGCAGTTCAATTTCTGCAGGTCAAAAATGCCACTGCAGGGCCCAAGGAAGGATGGCAACCTCATGAGTTTGAAAATCAGAGTTACAAATGTGTAAGGAATTGAACTCATTAAATAGAGTCAAATCCTCCAAAGAAACCCCCACTAATTGGATTGGAAAGGTAAAGAGAGGATACTATAGCTAAAAGAAGCTCACATTACAAAAGCAGGAATGTTAACGGGATACCTCACAATAGTGGATTTTATCAGTTGCATTACCAGAGGAAGTTGTACCAACATGGTCACACCATTTAAAATGCAAGATGACCATCTTGGGAAAGGAAGTACACAAATGAACTATCTGGGATGTAGGGAATAGCACTACCAAACACAAGGAGCAACGTACTCATACAAAGCAAGCTCAGACACTTAGGGCACGTCAGCCACAAGCATTGGAACTGTACTCAAAATGGACAACACAAGAACCTCTCAAATTTTTTGCCAGTTGTTGTGGAGTCGTCACCTCACACAAGTCCACTGGAGTTCACCATCTCCTCCTATATTTCCTAAGCAGTGATTTCATGGGATATATTCCCAATAACCTTCCTAGCTGAGTCAGGTGTCCTGTAACTTAAATTTTTGGGCTGTGGTGTTTTGTGGAAATTATTTATTTTGGCATAAATTACAGCAACTGTGTGTGTTTATTCATGTGTCTTTACTCATGTATACAGAATTTCGTCGAGACCATGCAAGAGTAAGTTCTTAAAGTGATAAAGTCTTCAAAAGTCTGGGCAGGAGCAATGCAATTTAATTAGCAAATTTAATGCATTTCACCTGGGAAAGATTAAAGATAATTGAAGGTCTCATCCAACTCCATTGAAATCAATGATGTATTTCTATTGGCTTCCAGGAGTACTGGACCAGGACAGATTATTTCAAAAATGCATTTTCTGCATAAATCTATTGAGCAGCATTTCAGAAGATAACTTCTGACATCTTGTATGCAGACTTCAGTTAACAGGGTATTGTCAGAGAAACATTAAAAAGAATTTAAAAAGATAGGAGGACTTACAAATTCAAAAGAATCTTTCTTTTAATGTGGGCTCTTTAATCACAGAGCAAAGAAAAAAAAGCACCAGATCCTTCAGATATGTGGGAAATGCAACAAGCCTGGAAATCTTTCCTAATGAAAATCACATACCAAAAATGTTTTTAACACGTGGTAAAGAATGATATACATATTTTTATCAAGGCCTGTTACACATCCAAAATCAAAAGGAGGGTCTCATTCCGATACTTCTTTTACTGTAAGGTGGCTGCCTAACGTTGCTCTACAGCTTTAAGAGAAATTTCCAAACAATGATCATGACAAGCTAAGATACTCATTCAACATGTGGAACCATTTGCTTTCTGGATACCTATACTATAAAATTACTTACAATGAGCAGCCCCATGATTAGAGTTGAAAAAAAAGCCATATCCAGAGAGGAAAAGGATAATCCTTTAACTATTTTGTATTTTTAAGAGTTAGTGTCAGGAACAGATCTGGCAAAACCTAAACCATTTTTTGTAACTACCCTATGGATAATTTAGGATGTGTATGAAGAGACTTCTTTCTTTAGCTTTCATCTAGTGTGGTTTCAACCATTAGCAGGAAGCAGTATATAGGTGAAAACAGTATTTATATGCTTGCATTTCAGAGGGTCACGCCATGAATGTTTTTTCTGTAGCAGCATTTAGCCTGAACGCATACTTACTTATTAATTGTATTTTCATACAGTGCAATGTTACAGTCATTTTCTTCATTCACATCCAAATATTCAACAAGGCCTTCATGCAAGAAGTCTTCAAAATTCCTACATAAATTAAAAAATTACACTAGAAGTACTGTCAGGTATTTCTGCAAACACAGAATACATAGTACACATACTAAAGGAATGCAATATGTAACATTAAACCAGATAAATACTTCCACAAGAAAATTTCTGTATTATGTACTAAAATAAAAATTTATTTTTTAAATCCATTCACTGCTTCACCCACTCTGACTCATAAATGTTACTTACTTGAACAACTAACTAAATAAATCTTCCTGTATGTATTTATCATCTCTAAAAATGCAAGCAAATATCCAGTAAGTTTTCATGATGCTTTTGTGCAAGTGTGTTTTTTTCAAACATGTAAACTAAGAATTACCATGGACTTTCAAAACTAATTCAGAATGTGCCAACTTTAGGAGGGTCACATTGATATTCCTTTGAGGTGTTTGATTTTTCAGTCAGGAGAAGGATGATACTGCCTCAGGTCTTCTACTCGCAGAAAGATGAGGCTGTGAGATGTATTTATTCTGTATAATCATCAAATTCCATAGCAGTAACAAAAGAGCAGACCTAATTTGACTTTAAACAGAAAATCTCCAGTACAGTAATTATTAATTTATATAGGAGAGTAGACTTCTACTCTACATAGCTAACCCCACGACTGTGGAACACTGACTGACTGAAAGTATCACCACACAGTGTTTACTTTGTGAAGATGAATATGATCTACTGGAGTTGTGTACCTGTATCCCTGAGCCAGTTCTTCCATATGCTTGTTTGTAACTGCAGGTTTTTGCTTCTTGACAATTATGTAAGGTCTGCAATTTAAAAAAAGAAAAAGGATTGTCATAGCAAATACTTAGGCAGGTAACTTACTTTACACTTACAGTAAGAACCCTGCCTATACAAAACTTATTTTATATACTACTTTTAAAGTTTATCCATTTTAAACTTGAAAATCCACATAAATACAATCAATAATTATTCAGACATTGGGCTGACATATTGTCTGTGGAGTATTAAGAAGTATTAAGATTTCGGTTTTGAGGTGGAAGCCATCTTTTTCCCCTTTCAATCTTTAAGCTAACATTTTGTAAGTTTTACCTGAGATTTTGAAAAGATTTGAGATTTCCCAATCTACAGAGCAAAGAACAGCATTAAGTACTATGGTTATTGCAGGGACTTCATAGAACACTGATTGAACAGTTTGTGCTCAAGTGTCCACATGTAAGAATCCATTTTATGGTTACCTACAGGATGTAAAGTCCAGGCATTTACTATGGGTGATCTCAGATGAATCCATAAATTTCAACAGCACATGGATCTCTGAAGGCTTCCTTACCGAACAAAAACACTGACACAAAGGATGGCATGCAAGAATGAAATGGCAAGGACTGTTGCTATTTGGACAAGTTGCTTTTATAAAGAGCAGCAAATAGCTACAAGACACTTGTGGAGTCTCCTCTAAAGTCTAAGTAATTGTTAGAAGACTAATAAGCACTTTTAAATGCTTAATAGGGGTATCTGAACAATTGCAGGGTGAGGGGTGCCACAAAGCAAACTTGGTAAACTCCTGAAAATCTACACCATTTCCCTTGTCTTTATCTTACAAATTGGAAGCTTTGCTGCATCTCCAAAACTACAGAATGGCTGCCAGCTGTCCTGACTGGAAAAGTGATTTCTCTGCCACTGAATACACCCCTACTCTAGATCTCTTGACCAGGTATGACAAACTGATGGTTTGTACATTTACTATTTCGGAGCCTCTAGCATGCCTATAACTGTATTCAGCATGCTCTGAGAGTCAATTAATAAGGTGGAATGCCACCTGTAGTTGTGGCTGCTGCTTTGCTGAAGTACATACAATCATACACACAGCTAGTCTATGCCAAAAATACATATATATTCATTAACTTATTCTGCCTCTCCCAAACTCTGCTTGGTTCATCTTTTATGCCTTGTTCTTTTGGCTAATTATTTGGACTGGGAGATGTTTTACTGGTAAATAACCTAGCTCAGTGCTGCCATAATCTGACTGGGATCTCTAGCTGCTACTGTAAATCAACCTGATCTTCTGCCTCAAAGTGTTGTTACATTCCACTCTTTCTCATTTTAGTCACCCAATTGCTTTTTGCTTTCCTCTGTGACATGACTGCTACTCAAGCACTCTTTCTATCTAATAAAGAACACAAGCATCTCAAGGTGGTGACCTTCCTCACAGCCTTACTGAATTTCCTACCTACTTAAAGGCAAGCAACTCAAGAAACCAGAATTGTGAGATACACTTCTTGGTATTACAGCAAACAGGTATACATGCCTGAGGAAGTTTTGTCCTTGAAGTTGAAGAGTACCCTCTCAGTCTAAAATGTGATATGACACCCATGGAGCATCAAGTGAGTGGCTGCTTGTTTCCCACTTCACAGGAAGTTACAAAATGTTTCTCCAAGGACATTGAACATTACTATTTGTCAATCAGATTGATTTTAATTCCCCTCCTTTGTTTTTGTGATGATTTTTTTGTTTTTTAGAAGATAGAAGTATTTTGTTTTGACTTTTATTTACAGGTAAAATGGATTTATCTGGACTTTGTTTTTTTTTATAAGTTGCTTACTATATAGTATGTTTTCAGATCTGTCTGTTTGGCATGTGGGCTATTGAAGGAGAAAAGAGATGCTCAAGTCGTACTGAATTTGCTTAGGTTTGTACAGTGCATAAAACTGTGCTTATGGTAAGTTCAGTAGTGAGATGATTCTGACAGGATGTTTACCTGCACAATCTCCCTCCATCAGAGGAAATGTAAACACATCTGTCAGACAGATTTGTAGAGATGGAAACGAATTCATTGATGTAACCCGCTCGACGCATTATCCGAAATGTGTTGACTAATTTCTGATGATCACGTATGACACCAAGGATGTTACCTATTCAGAAAGAGAAGAAATACCTGGTGCGTCCTTTGCACATCTACAACTCTATTTACAAATTCTGATCATGCATAAAGTACTTCCTGCTTTTTGCAAATAGTAAGAGTTGTCATAAAATTTCTCTTTTCTGACATGTGTAAGAATTGGCTCTTTTTTCCTCTCAGTAAAAAATTGTCAGAATTTTACATGTCATCTACCTGCATGTCCCCAAATAGGATGAGAAACCAAATGATGTGCTTCACCCAGCTTTCTTCAAATATGTTTCTGCTCAGGTGCCCATTCAGCAGTTGGCATAGAAGCAAATAACAATTCTGCAGTCTGCAATTTCATCTGTACTGAAACAGATCCAAGGTTTCCTAGAACACCAAGGTACTGTCCTGCTGCCTTGTCAGAAATTTTAGAAGTCCTCGTATTTTTGATGTATGTGATCACTCACAACAGCACCAGAATTCTTCCTTCAGGTACTTAGCTATCTTAGCAGGGCTCTTTAGCTCATATTTGAGTATTCTGACACATGATGAACAAAAAAGTCAACAAAATTGGAGAGTCACCTGACCAAAGTAACTTCAAGATATAAAATAAGTGTGGTCACATTTTAGCCAAAACTTTAAAAGAGAAGACAAGGAATGATAGTTTAGGAAGTTTGTAAGACAATATAAAGGTCTTTATAGCTCAAAGGATTTGTACTTAACAGATTTTGTGCCTTCTTAGGTCACAAGTTTAAATTAGGATCAACTCATCCATTCACAACTTCGAAATTTTTTATAGATGAAACTGACAAACCAGTAGATTGAACTAACTTGTTTTGCCTCACTTCGAAATAGTTAATCTACATTTGGGAACACTCTGTCTTGTTCCATACCACAGAGTCAGCTTGGGAAGGAAGAGTCCAATGTTTTGGCTCTGCATTCCCCTTCGGACCACAAAACAAGACAGAAGAGAGTGAATGTGTTTTCACTGAATCCCATCTTCATGAATCCTATCTTTAATATCCTGTTACAGAAAAGCAGAGCACAGAAATGCAGTTTGGTCAAGTGTTGCTTTTTTGTTACTGGGAAAAGGTAGGATTGAAGAACAACTGTTTAATTCAAAGGTAAATGGAGAATTTATTCCTGGTGACAGACATGACATACTAGTCCCTGGAAGTGGATGCTGTTGACAAAAGGCTACTCTGAAATCACAGTTATAGTTTTAAAAATGTCAGTATTTTGAAATCTAGTATATCACCTGCTGTTTAAGAAACACTAAAGGATCAGCTGCAAAGGAAACCCAAATGTGCAGACAGAAAGCACATGTGCCAAATCATCCCTTTAACAAAGAAGAGAGGCTTGTTTTCCAAGGTCTAATTTCTTCTGATCACTGACAAAGCAAGATGCCCCTTAAAAGGTAGTTTTGAAGAGAACAGCATTGCTAAACTGCAAACAGTGTATGTTTTCTTTCTGTTCTAAAAGGCACTTTAAAGTGCGTGAATATAAATAAAAACAAATAGATGGCAGAATACTAAATACTTTCTCTAAATGATGCTCTGAATTAATAAATTTATTACAAATTTAGCAGCTATTTTCTTTTAAAAGTACTTTATGAATGGCACCACCTTTGGTCAAGGTCTGAAGAAACAAACAAATCTGCAGTTGAAAGTACGTATTTCTGTGCCTATTTAAGCAAGTGGGCTTAAAAACAGGGCTGAAATTTGAAAAAGTTTCAATTTCTTAGCTACAGAAATCTGCACTCAGAGTTCTGAAGACACAACTTCATGCAACTAAGTGTCATCATCTGGCTTGTCTACTTTGCCCAACCCTATCAAAATATTTACAGAGGAAATTATGTCCACGTGGAAAACAGCATCTGCAGTTGACTGTGCTCCAAAAATTGTTGGAGGGTTTTCCGAAGCCTGACTCTCCATCAGCAACAAGTCAGAGTCAAGACTGCTGAAAAGTAACATACCATTAAGGAAAACAAGGAACACATTTGGATATGAAAGTTCTTCACCACAGAGCAAGTTGACATCTTCAACTCCAAGATTACTGGCTAATTTAATAATTGGGCCATCTTCCATATCCGTAGTAATATGAGTCATGAGGGCAAGATTTTTAACCAATCCACAAGCCTAAAAAAAAAAAAGATACACCACACATAGTTTATCCCTTCTATTCCAATGTACTAATACTGTAGTTATTTTTCCTTCCAAAACCATACTTATGACTGAGAAAAAAAAAGACTAAGTGAAAGAATCAAATTAACTACCCTGCAAATTTGGAGGAAAAAAAGGAAGAATTTTCTCTATTGCACTGAAATGAAATTTATTGTTTTACCATTTACAAAATAATAAAAATAATAAAAAATATAGGCACTGAAGTTGTAGCTCTTAAGTTATCCAACCATGTATAACTCTATATTTCTCTCTTCAAAGAAACAGCTACTCAGCAGCATAATGGAAATACAAAATCAGCCTATTTATCAGTTTTCCAGATACTCTGTTCTAACACAAACATTTAACACTTTTAAATGAAAAATATCCAAGTATCTTATACAGTGCAATTTTATTTCAGCTGCTTAATGAGACTAGCTCATATTGACAACCTACTTATCCATAAAGTTCCCCCTTCCCAGTATTTTATATCCAGAAAAAAACAAGAAAAAAAGGAAAACAAAACAAAAAGATCGTCAGCATCAATTGTCTGGTTGAAATAACCAGGTGATACCTTTAAAGTAAAACATACAAAGGTGGTTTTCTTCCTCAAGCTAATGGCTAAAGAAATAATAGTATGTGTTTGTAGAAAAACTGCAGGTTGATGCTGGAACTTCTCAAAACACGTTTATTACAGAACGAAGGGATAGGAGTTTAGGACTTCCCTCTTTCTGCTCTAATCAAAAGAGAGCAAGTAGTTCTGCCGAAAAAATGGGGGGGCTCATGTCATTCTCATATAATCAAATGACTTCAGAACTGTTTCCAGACAGGCCACTCAGAAGAAAAGAGTTAATATAGTAAGGAGGTCTGGGATGTAAACAGGGACGTCAGAAGACACACAAGTTGTGTTATCAGGCTGAGGAAAATCTGCCTCTCCAGAAACCTCCTCATCAGAATTCTCTCTCTGATGGAAGATCATCTGCTTCAAAATAAACAGCATCTCTGTTCCTCAGGACAAGAAACCCAGAAAGCAAACCAGAACTTCCTCACCTCTCCTTCAGGAGTGTCAGAAGGGCAGAGCATCCCCCACTGAGATGGTTGTAGTGATCGAGGACCACTCACTTTCCTTGTCTTTTCAAACTGAGAAGAGATTCTAGTCATCATTCCCAGAGCTGATATGTAAGACAAGCGGGACAATACTTGGGTCACACCTTGGCGGTCCATTTTGAATCTCTTTAGAGACCAATTTCCCTGGAGAATAAAATTAATGTTTCAAAAAAATTATTCCAGTTTATCCCTGTCTTGACTTTTTTCTCTCTAGGCAGAATATCTGAGTTTTGCTAAGCAAATGTTGCCCATTCATATAAACAAACTTTCTAATTACCTGTCTGCATATAAACTCCTAGTTATAGTGTATCTGTATTAAGTATCAATAAAACGTTGAACTAAAAGAACTGTTCTCTCAGATGAAAGGATACTTTGCTATTATATATTCAATTACACAAAGATTCATTTTCATCTGCCCCTCACAGATAATTCCATAATGAAATTTAGCTAAATGAAATTATTTTCTGTTCTTATTTTACAGATTTTGGGGGAATTTTTTAAAAAAGGTGAAATAACACCTCTTCAACAGATCCCACAAGCTTTCACTTCTGCCTTTTTTGTGATTTGTTATTTTTGCAGGAAGCATAGGCATTTATGCTGGAGAAATCTGACATCAAAGCCCTCTGTACTTTCTCAAAGCCTTTTGTTTTTTGAATCTAGAAGAAAAAGACTCACTAATGTGTTTTCTCACAGAAGAGTGTGGGAGGGGAGATGGGGAGTTGGTCTACCCAACTTCTCTGGCAGGATTATAAAAAGCATGAAATGCAAAATCCATGCATATCACAGTTTTCATGTATCAGGACTATTACAAGCCCTATCATTTGTGGTTTTAATTAGAACAGAGGAGTTCAGACAATATTCTAGGGCACAAATACATTCCAATGCCAAGCAGTTTAATAATCTCTACTTTAATCTTGTAAATTGGCATTACAATTTGCACCTTAACGATATCTACTCCATATACAGTTCTCAGCAACTGAACCAGTGGATACAGAAAGTTTCTGTCAGAAACACTGTTAGTTACCCCAGGCACCACGTTACTGCTCAGCCCAAAGAGAAAGTTTTCCCAAGGACTGCCTTCTGCTAATTCCTGTAGCCTTTCTGACAAACTCAGCTAACAAATACTATGAAGTAATTTGAAGTTCATTTGCTATCCTACACCAAAATCCTTTTAGAGGGTGATTTGCTTTACTATATTTACATATTGACAGCAAAATCCCATTTAGCGATGAACAGCAAGAAATCATCACCCATATGAATGATTCTGTTATTGGCTTCCACCAAAGAGACTCCCAAACAGTCTCAAATTGGCAACAGAAAGTGGGAAGACATAATGCCCAATGGTAAGGCAGTTGAAAGAAATGTGTTCATCTGCTCAGTATTCTTGGGAAGGGTTTATTCACCGACCATTTCATTCTTTAAAGACTAGGAGTTCTGAGAATATAAGTGGAAGAATACAATAAATGAGTAGTTTTATCTCACACTAGAAATTATTTGACCTGTAGTCTAAATTAGCACGTGGTTTTTTTGTCACTGCTCAGAAGGGTCTGAAATCAAAACCATGGAGGAAGAAGGAAGGAAAAATGCTGCCTCAAGAAATAATATGAAAAATTCTTTGTGCTTTGGAAGGAACAGACTGAATCCTTCAAAAGTTGTCAAAAAACCCCCCAAAATGGGCCCACGGCAGCTGTGAGACCATGTTCAGCTGAGAACACCCTATCAAGAGCTCCTGTGAACAGGAATTTGCTCCCTCAGTGGCATCAGATGATTCTTCAGATGCTGAAATTTCTATCAGGCCTAGGGCATTACTGCCTGACCCACCCTCTCTTCTGCTATTTTCCATGGTAAGAAGACAACCTGTAGGAAATACCACTCCACACCACTGTACTTGATGCAATAAGGCTATGAACTCTTTTGCATGCCACTGGTGTAATTAGGAATCTGCTGATTTATTTCATGCTCTTCGAGAATATCACTGAAGCATTCTGGTGAGATTGCAGATTGTCATTTCCAAGAATGATTTTTATGGTATTTGCTTAATCTCTTGAATAGTATGCACTGGGCATTGTTCCTGATAAATTATTTTTCAATGCTTAAGAGCAGATGGTGTTTAACTGCTTATGTGGCAGTGAAAAAAAGTCCAAAGACAGTGGAAGAAGGAAGACTTCACTGAATATGTACTGAATATTTGCAGATTTATCTCTGTCAGTCCAAATGGAAAAACTGGCACCAGCTAGAAGAAAGCACCAGCATTTAGAGAAACAAATCTGTCAATTGTTTTGGTTACATGCACTGTAGAGATTTAACTACATTTGGGGCACTCATAAAATTAAACAGTGATAAGACTTAACACTGGGATTTGTAAGTTACAAACTGCTGGTGGGTTTGGATGCAATTTGTGGAGTTAATTTTGTTTACAAGAACCAAAGAAAAACCTCAGTTTCATGCTAGGAAGAAAAGCCCTCTCAAGAGCTACAAAGATTAAAAATTAAGTTCCACAATTTTTACCACCTCCTAAAATACTTAAGTCTAATCTAATTTCTTTGAAAATCATGGATTTCAAAGTCATTTACAACCTAGTAGCTAGATTTCAGGAACAATCTCACAAATTGCCCTTGCAGATGCCTGAGATAAAAGACAAAGTTAGTAACTATTATTGTTCTTGTCCACTGGCATGAATGAAAGTATCTGTTCCAGTAGAAGGTAGACATGGGCTAAAATCCAACCAATACAAATATTTAAAGGGTAATTATCAGGGTTTTTTCCAATACTATGGCATGCAGCAGATTTCCCTGTCAAATAGTTCAGTCTCATCAACAGAGAAGTACTAACTTCTATGCTGAAAACTTGTTCATACTATCAACTTCAGAATAAAAAGGTACTGCCTTTAAAGAGCTCAAAATTAAGGTTGGGGTTTTTGTTTATTTGGGATTTTTTGTTTGGTTGGTTTGGTTTCCTGCTGTTTTCCAACCACCTTTTGGTCAAATGATGTAACCTGACGCTAGCTAAATCCAGGTAATAAAGAAAAACACAAGTAGAACCTAGAAGACAGCAAGTTGGATAAATACAACCACGGTCACTATTCTAAATTGGCTTGTTGCTACCATTCCTTCACAGACATGAAAACATCACCTTGAAAGGAAAGGTGCCTTGATGATTATTAATTCTTCAGTGAATCCCAATAGCCCTGCCTGTGACAGACTTTTGTAATTTTAATCTATAAAGAATGTTAAATAGATGTCAAATGAAAACCAATAGATTCATCAGAACAGAATTTACACGTTTCCATCATTCACTATGGTGAAAAAACTCCACATACTGAAGTGAGAACAAAAATACTTACTGTGGAGATGGCATTGACCATGCCGTTGGTGATCTGGTCCTGACGCATGTGCTTCACGACATCAAACTGCGCTGCACGTTGTTTGGGGATTACCTGGTCAGCAATCTTCTTCAGTTCAGAGTTAAATTTTTTGAACAAATCTTCAAATAGAAGAGAAAGAAGCTGGAAACACAAAACAGTTGGATTAAGGGAAAAATTGTACTTCTCTAGTTTAATACTTCTACCTTTATACTTCTTGTCAGTTAAAATATATCCTGTTTCTCAAACAATAATTTTCTTACAAGTTCTTTTCCTTGTTTAAAGTCAGTATTACAGAACATATTTCATAATAGAAAGCAAATAAGTATTTATCCCTTTTCAGTTTGCTTTAATCCTTCCTTCACAATACCTTAGCATACCCATACTTCTCTACACTACCCGTTTCCTAACTGCTTTCCCTAATCTCCTACACTATAACCCAGCTGATCTCCTTCCTCCTCCCTAAAGCCACAAACTCTTTAAAGATTTAATACTCTGGAAGTACAACCCTGAATTACACACAAGACTTGGAGGCAAGACCAGCTTTTACTCTAGTACCGGATGGAGTAACTGCAGCCAAGCAATATATGAAGAGTTGCTTTGAGACATTCTATTACTAAAAGTGAAAAAAGCCCTTTAAAGTGTCCCTTCTCAGGAGCTACTTAAATGGACAAGACACAAAACCCAAATGACTTTAATCGCCCCTTAGAGGAAGCAACTCAGCAGCACTGAGCTGGGAAGCAGCACAGTTTTGAAGACTGGACTGAAGCATAAAAAGTCCATAGTTAGCATTGCTTCTGGACAAGACCTACATAGACTCTTTTAGGAGCCCAGAAGCAGTCCCTGCTCTTGACAGCTGGTGAGATATATCTCAGGTTTCATAGGCAGCTACCTTGCTCAGATACACTTTTATCCTGCTACTTTATGTCAATCACAATCTATGGAAAACCAACTACACCCACAGAGAGTCCACCTGGTTCAACACCTGCCATCCTTACCTAGAACTGCTACTATCTGGAGAGTGCAATGCTCCTCACACCTCTACCTTAACACACCCAAACCAACAACCCAACAAGTCTACAGCTTAAGCAACAAAACTACGTAACTTGGCTGAAATGGAAAACAAACAAACAAGCAAACAAACAACCTAGCAAGAGAACCATTCAAAAGTGCTGCTTTTTAAGCCAATTATTTCCTGTGTATGTATATTAATTACTTCCAGTTCTTAAAACAGCCATAAAAAGAAAAGGCTACCAAAGTTTGTGATCTGACTTTTTTCACTCTCCAATTTGCTTTGCTCCTACAGATACTGACAGCTTTCCAAAACACTTAAATCTGCATTATATGACACATTTTAAGTGTTCACAACACTTAGCTTTGCAAGCCAGCAGTGTAAATTCTCAAGTCTGGCAGTCCTGTCCTGGGACTCCACAGCAGCTCCAAGTGTCTGAACTAAGAATGTAGCAGCTACCAATGGCAGAAATGGCAGTTCCTGGAGCACAAACACCCTGCAGGATTGAACAAGCTACATACTCATTCATCACACACTAAGACATTTCGTAGTCAGTGGTACCATTTAATTTCTGTACATGCAGAATTAAACTGAATTGTCACTGTCTCCATCAGACATGGTCACCACTTTTCCTCACCTTCTGGAGATGAGGAAGCAAACCACTCATACCTCTATCACTGGCATGGGCCAGTAGCTTTCATTTGCTTTCCTCTGCCTACATGCCCCAGCTGGGCTGACCAAAGCATTTGGAAATGACACTGTAAAGCAGCTAACTTAAATTATGAGCTACTTCACTCGCATCACAAATGCAGTTAAGAATAAAAATACAACAATTAACACCTGGAAGCTCAAGACAGACTCTTGATTTGCAACAAAACGCTCCCAACTGGCCTTCTAGGAGAGCAAGACTGGATTATATTTGACTACTCTGCAAGACAGAAGAAACACTGTTCAGTCACTAAATCGTAAAACCAGAGACAACAGACACTGTATGCTAAACCTTGACAAAAATGGAATTCTATTACCACTCTGAACAGAGAGGGTTTGCTTGAAAAATAGGGGGTTTATCCCTGACCTTGGTATGAGAGGTGTTGTTGTAGACCTTTCTCTTCTGATGTTTATAATATCATGAACACTTACAAAGTTATACTCTGTCACCACTGTCAAAAGAAATCCAATCTCCTGCAACTCACCTCCAACGTCACAGTTAATTTTAATCAGATTTTCCATCAGAAATAAAAGCATCTTTTATGAAGCGTTGTATGAGGAAGGAGAACTCACTGGAGAGTCCAGGAACTAGATTATGAGGCAAGAATTTCAAAAGTAGGGAAAAAGTAAAAGGAAGGAACCCGCACAGTTTTAAGATGTCCGTTAGTCTTGTTAAAGAAGAACCAGATTCCTTTGAAATCAATCATGGCATACATTTGATCACAACAGGTTTGAGCAAGATCTAGACATTTAACAATACTGAACACTTGAAAAACACTCAGAAAATGTGTACATATTTGATTCCTTGCTCACAAAACTGCAAAAATCTCAATTTCACATGCCATTGAAATCATAAAGCCACACCATCCTTCCTGTCCTCTGAACTAATGAAATGAGTTATACCCCAAGTACACCAACTTGCTACTCTTTGCTAGTCTGAAAAGTGTCATACTTTGCTAATTTCACTCACAGACTCTCGCTCTGTAAGAGCTCTGACTATCTGGCAAAGAAGAATCTCACAATAACCACATTATCTAGGTCAAGAGCAAGAGATTAAAGAAAAAGGATGGAATGCCACTGATAATATTCAATGGATTTCATAGTTAGTCCAGGGTCTTTCAGCCTGCATCAGAAAGGAGCACGAAACAGCAAATTATATTTAAGGAAAAAAAATACTGACAGCCCATCAATTGATTTTCATTGAAAATCCTAAGAAAAATTAATAAAGAAGTTAAGCTGCTGAAATACAGTTTCAGCAATTAGCTTAATGTCAGAGAATTCTAATTAGGCGCCTTGAGATTGCTATTTAGCGTTTAAGCCTTTAGAGTGCCAAATTCTCCCTTTCACACAAACTGGTTGCAAAATTAAAGACATTAGGCAGCCTTAATTATATTATCAGAACAGCTGGGATTAGGCAATCTCTGAAGTCAAGGCGGTATTCTTTTGTCACAGGGTAGAAATCCCTTGCTTTCCAGGGTGCCGGATTTTGGTGCTGTTCCATATCTCCCCCATACAAAGCAAGCTGCATTAGAAACAAAAAAAATGAGGACAAAGAACAGAGTAATGCTTAGCAAATAATGAACACATTAAGGAAAGAGAAAAGGTAGGTGAAAAGATTAAGCCTGAAATCGGTAGGTTTTGCTAACACCTCAGCTGGCACCTGGCCTACCAAGCCTCTAGTGGCAGAAAGACTAAGAGAAAGCTCTGTAAACCAGCTTGGCGAGTGGATACAACTCTGTTATCTAAAGCTAAAGCACATTTCGTGCTCTCTTGTCCCATGGGGTGTGAAATTAGCAGCTATTGTTTTCACACATTTTTATAAACACAATGCCTTTTATGTCCTTACATTGTTTAGACTGCTGTGTTTTTCTTCTCCCATGGGAATACTTTCTTTTTTTTTCTTTATTCAAATTGTAAATCAACAGGATTTTTTTTCCAGGAACATGTTGCCATAAAAAAACCCACCAAAACCAAACAAATCACCAACAACCATTTTATCCACACAAACTTTAGCCAAACACAAACATTTAGAAACTGGCAAAAAAAACTTCACACGTTTTATTCTGTAATCCAGTCAAATTAATATTTCACCAATAACATGACAGAGAGGAAATCAACTGTTCACTTGAAATGAGAATTTAAAATATTACAATACAGAAAGAACTATCCTTAATCAAGAGTATAACCTCCCTGAATAGTTCTCCTTGATGTAGAAAAAGAAGTTACTTTTCCTAACAGGTTAGGTGCTTTTCTTTTCCTTCTATTTTTGCTTTGAATGCATTCAAGAGTGTCGTCTTAGTTTCTTCAGAAAACTAAGAAGCAAAGCACATATTTTTTACTCTAAAATGATTGCATGCTCTGTGTGTGTGTCTTCACATGTGTGCATGGAGGACAGGGCAGGTGGGAAGGAGAAGTATGAGACAATATGCAAGCACTCATCTTAAAAGGTACAATAAGATGGGAATTTTCACTGGCTATGATCAAAAAGAAACAGATACTGTTAAATGTGCTGCAACAGGAAACCAAATACAAACTGTGTGACCAGCAGAGGTACACAGGTTCTGCAATCCAGCACATTTAGTTTACTTGTCTGAATTTCATGATCAGTGACTACGGATGATACCCACTACCAAAACTCCAACTTACATTAATACCAAGCACAGCAAATAAGTCCAACCCTAAAACAAATTGTTTAACAAAATAAACACACGTGGCAAGGAAAAATCCATGCCCTGGTAACTAAGCAGCTCCGCTCCTTCATCTGATAAGCAAATTCCCACTGCATTAAGGGAATGCAGTTTGGCCAACAGCTGTGAACTGCCACCCTCCCTGCAGAAGAATCCACCTCAAAATTCACCAGACACCTCAAGCCACTCCCTCCTTCATAACCATTTGTTACTGCTTCCACCTCCAGTGCCAAAATTCTGCAAGCAGAGAAGTCCATGCAATCTACTTTCACTAGTTCCTGCAGTTAGTTTCAGACCACTTCCTTTGTTAATTCATGCTACTCTAGAGGCTAGAAAAGCAGCTGACAAAGAATAAGAAATCTTATGGGCTCCAAATTACAGGAGGCTTGACTGGCTGTTCTGTGAGCTGCTTCACAGGCTGGGTTCTCCATAACGGGACAGCCAGGACCTGACATGCAGGCATCATCTTGTTCCCAATTTATTCCCTTACCCAGCTGCTTAGAGGGGAACGCTGGAAGATGGATCTCACTTCTGTCTTCTTGGCATTAACAGTGTTATAGCAGAACTAGAACTGATGCCATATTTGCACTGCCCTGTCCATTTATCTGGTATAAAGAAGCAATACAGAAGTGAGGATATACTGTATTAGTCTTAAGCAGGGAAGTGTATCTATGAGTCAACACAGCAAAGCCAACAAATACAAAATGAGAGGTAAAATACTTCAATTGAGAAGACAGGGATTATCCTTATTCTGCATTTATTAAAAGCAGATTGTAACACAGCCTCAAAACAACACTTCGCTCTGAAAAACTCACCTGCCCTGCCAACTCCAAACGTTTATTTCCATAGTAGTCTCTGTCATCTACTTTATTTTCTCCTTGAGCCAGAATGACTCTGCGCACCATCACTGCTGTGTATATGCACTTGGAACGAAAATTGAACTCTTTCACCTGTAAACAAAAAAACCCCAAAAAACTAAACAAAACAAAAACATATCAATGTTTCAGGATCAGTTCCTTAGTTCTTATTCAGACAGACACATCCATTTAAATCACTGGTAATCTGGGCTGACTGAGGAGTTCCAAAAGGGATTTGTGCACTTTCTTAAAAAATGCAAAAAAGTATACATTAGTGACTTTGAAACAGATAGCAAATGAACTAAGTCAGAATAAAGGCAGAGATCACAAGAGAGGTCCTGAATTAACAGCTGATACTGTCTGGTTATGTAGGAAAAATTGCAAAGTTTAATAAGTAGTCCAATGTTACAGCAAGTCATAAAGACTTCTTTTGACTCAATCCAAGTCTTTCCCTTTACTTTGAGGACGACTTACTTTATCTTACCTACAAAGACATTGAAGACATTTTTCCCTGCCAACAAAGCTCACACCATAAATAATTACACAACCTTATCCCAGTTCAGAAAAAATGGAACATTACATACAAGCACATGGGTCAGAATAGTTGAAGCCAGAAGCTCTCGGGCTTCTTCCATCTTTGTTTTCTTTGGGCCTCCCCACATCCTTTGCCTTCGTACTTTGTTTCCAATGTACTTCAATGCCTGTCAAGAGGCAGAATTAACCTGAGTTAATATCAGAACTGTAATCTATACAAATATACACACAAAGAGATCTGTATGTGTTCCTCAACCAGTGCAATCCCACTGGCCACCAATGATATGAACTCCAAGCAAACTGCAAAACAACAAAGATGTAAGTGATACTAATAAAAAAAATTCTCGGAAGTTGACACAATTGGTCATAATTAAATACACAACATATTCTTTACCATAGGTTGATAATATTTGGAATGGAAAGTTGTGAAAATGCATAATTACTACAATATTGAAGACTATTGCAGAGATCCAGAAAAAAGGATTCTATAATTCCAAAGGTATCTAGTTTATTTAATTAGAATTAGTCAACCTGCAGAATTCATAGCCAGACGAGTCAAGAAACTATCCAAGTCCACACAGAAGTTCCTGCCTGGAAATGGAGCCATGAAGCTATGTGAAAGAATTACTCTTTTCACTAAATGACAGGTTATCCTTTCCATCTGTTACCTTCTTCCTCAAATAGCTAACTCTCTATTAACTTCATTTGACATTTCTTGCACAGAGTAACTTCTGTATTTTTGTTTTTCTACACTCCTGGATGCTTCACATTCCTCTATGTTCCTCTGGCATCACCATTTTACTCTTCTGACTCGGAATTAGGAGCTCTTTAAGCTACCTCTAACCTTCAAAAGCCCCAAAAGATGAAAACCAGAAAAATGTTCACTTTGCAACACTCAACATTGCACAGGGAAAGATTTGACAGTTTACAACGAAAGAGCAGAAGTAAGACAAATCTTCAAAGGCTTCTTCTAGCAGATCCATTAATATGTACATGATGGAAATGCTTCCAGCAAAATGGCTTGTGTTCTGGCTATTTAAAAAAGTACATGAGCTAAGGGAGTTCCAGTGAGTCTTCAGCAGGGTGGAGGGTGGCTACTACTGTGGGCTTCACACAAGAGATTAGAATTGGAGGAGAACATGTAGTCATGATGAAATAGTTATGTCCACATTAATTGGGCTTCTGAGAAATGGGGTGTGCAATTCCCTTTTTAAAAATGGGCATAGTCCTGAACAAAAACCTCTAATTTTATGGACATTGCTACTTGTCATATACAGGGTCATGACATTAAAACCACCCTGGGTTTCTGAAAACAAAGCCTTTCTTGACTTTGATTTCCACCCCCGCCCCTGCAGTTACGTAATGAGAACAAAGTTTCATGTTTGACAAGTCGTGACGCCTTAAAAAGCCCCAGCTTAAAATAGCCCCTCAAAACAAACCTTAAAACACAAAGTGTATGTGCATTGCTGACACAGCAGAGTGTTCAATACCCACTGTCTTTAGATTCTTATGGCCTCTGACCATGTGAAAAGACACACCTGCATCTGTGTAAAAATCTGAGCTTTCTGGCATTCTTCCAGGCTAGGAGCAAATGCAGCCATCACATGTTCCTCTGTGCCAATCATTTGTACAATCTCCTGGTCACTCTCAACACCCATGGCCTAAGAAAAGAAGAAAAGACAGAAATAACACAGGCTTTATGTTAACTCACTGACATTTGCTTATGCTAATTTGGTATTGTTTGTCTGCATTACTACTAAGCAAGAGCTGGTTCTTCTCTAAGAAACTGTGCCATCTGGCACTGGCAGCACATATTCTAGCTATGGAGGAAGGTTAAATGGAAATCTTGATAAGCAGCAGAAACACACATACACACTTTTTGGAGAGCCCTTTTTCTTTCTCTTCACTGACAGGAGTGAAATTCTATGTTTTCCTCTTAAGAAAAACAAAATAAATGTTAGGTACTAACAACCAATGTGTGTAACAATGAAAACCGTGTCAGAATCTACAAGAAAGAAAGATGTAATTTCTTAAAGAGTGCACACAGTCTCTTACCACAAGCAATTTTGCAAACTCAGTTGACTGTGATGTAGCACGTCGTATTTGAGAAACGTTTACAGTCTACCTCCTTTGCAGCTCTCTGCATTTAGAAGATGACTTCACTTCACAATTCTACTTGAAAGACATTCTATTATTTCACTGATCCTTGGACATCTTGTTAGACTTTATACCGCGGAAAAAAGCTTAATAAACTAAGAAAGCGCTTAATAGGTTTAGAAAAATCTCTCTATCAGTAAGTGTTTCAAGGTGGCAGCCAGCAGTGCAGGCTTTTGTGGATTCCAGATGGTGCTAAAGCTCCCCCCTTCACACATTTGCCTGGAGCTCTGCCATATCAAGAAATGGAATAATCTCCCTAAACCTCTCCTGGCTGAGTTATGTTTCTCAGAACTTTGAGAGGAAGTTACGTTTGCATTCACATTATTCTCCAAACTGCCTGCCACAAAGACCATAGTAAATAATGGTCTATGTAGACCCTTGTATTCTGGTTCTCATTAAAACCTGGCAGTATCCCAAAAAGTCACACTTTTCTAAAAAACGCAGAAATAACTTCCCTTCTTTTTGTCTTCATTGAGTGTCACTTTGCTTAACACCTAGCTAATGCTATTTCCTTGCAAAACTGTTGTTCCAATTGTGAAGTATTCAGCGTTTTCGCATTCGTTTCTTTCTGCCTCAACAAAAGTAGTTGGTTGAAGTTCCTTTAAATTCAAACTCTGTCTTTTCACCTTGTGGTTTATTAGAAATTAAGAGCAGTGAAAAAGTATTGCCCATCCATAACGGGGTGAACACACTTCCCTTTTAGTGCAAAGCACAGACCACGATTTCACCATCTCAGACAGATCTGAGTGCCAAATCAAGACACTGTTACTTCACCAGGTAAGAATGTTTCATCACAGTTTGTTCCCACTAAGCAGTCATCCCTCTGGTCTCAAGGCTCTTTTCAGAATCAGAATTTGCCCACGAGATCTCCGTTTTGCACTTCCTTACCCTTTTAAATAAGGTCACACAGTAGTTAAAAAAACTCAGCAGAGAAGTGAACAAAACCCTTCACGACCTGAGAGTCAGACTCATAAGAAAGTCTACAAAAGCATAAAAGCTTCACAATTGTAGCTTTTCCATGTGTCTAGGGCTTAATAGCTGACCAGCAAAAGAGTTTAGGAATGACAACTGGATTTATACAACTATTGCACTTAGCCTACAGAAGGACAACATTTCTGTGCCATTCTAGGCAGGTACACCATGAATACATTTAACTAAAGCATACCAACTGCAAACCGGTATCACCCTATTTCTGTCCATTTAGTCAATTATAGGATGGAATCCAGATCGTAAGTGTCGTATAAAAAATGAAAAAAACAAGTGGAAAGAAAAAGAGTCAACCTTAATTTTTACTATGCTCATTCATCCACTAAAGAACAGAAAGCCACAGTAAATTAAAGAGGGTTGATGATTTTTCCTAACTTGAATTCTCTGATCAAAAGTCTCACAACAAAAAGATGAGAATAGGACATATAACTACGCCAGTGTAGACTTTCTAGCTGAAGTTTGTTGCAGAAAATTCACTTTAGAATTCTGAATTGAGTGGGAAAGGCTAGGATCTGCTACCAAACAATATATGTTGCACTGTTAGGTATGTGCAAACTGGGGGAAATGTATTTATGAGTAGTGACTAAAAACTCAGGCAAGTGATTGAAGATGTCCTGATACAACAGCCCAAAAGTAAACTTTTTTATTCTCCTCTATACTGTCGACAATCCTGAGCAGAGTTGCATAAAAAAATCCTCCTACATGCAACACTAACAGGGCAAGCAACAGGTTCATGTTGCTATCAGATGGATTTGTAATGTTAACACTTAGTTTTTCAGTGCATTTGGCCCTGATGTTAACACTTCTTAAAAGAAAACCCAAACAACTAAAAAAACTAAACTGAAACAAAAAGGGTCCTTCAGAGTTAGTCTGTAACCTCATTATGACAGCAACAAAATATTCCTTGGTTGTTGCTTGTGTTACAGAAACACTGAGGATATGCAAGCTAGGAATGGGCCCTATGCCCAAAGTGCTCCTGATCCCAGGAGAAAGCTGAGGGAAAGAGCATTAATATAAAAGCAAACCAGAAGACAAGATATCCTGTTTCTTTTTGATTGGAAGGCAATTTCAAAAAGGGATAATTTTACAAGGGAGAGGGGAAGGAGACATTGTAAAGGGATAACTTAACACTGGCAGTTAAAGGATGAGCAGGGAGATGGCAGGAGGCTGCTAAAGAGCATGGTTGAAGGCTAGTAGACAACGGACATAAAACGGCACTCAGAATATTCAGATTATCCTGAGTCCAAATGGGAACGTGGTCCGAATGGGGCAAACCACTTCCTAGGACTGGGGAGCTTCCCACTGACCAAAATGTGTGCCTGTCCATACTTGTGTGTGTGCACTCATGAGCGTGTGCACAAGAGAGTGTGAGCTCAGCCCTTCCTCCCCCAGCTCGTGTCTTAATGACGATGTCTAGGCGTTTCCATGGCACTTCCCTAGAATGCAGTTCTGCAGTCCATCAGGCTAAATTACAGAATGGAGACAGGCAGATGACTGGATTAAAAAGATGTCAGGGAAGTTCAAGGTTGAAATCACAGACAGAATTGGTCTGGAGCTTTCATAATTCAAAAGATACGAGCTATGAAACTACAGCCATGGGAACTCATAATCCTGCAGATCCAGTAAGACCACCATTTAGCTGTTCCTCTAGAGCTGCACCTGAACAGCTCCAACACTAACACAGGTTTGTAAAAATGAAACTTGACCTTCTGTCTAAATCTTTCACTGCATGTCCTAGAGCAGCTCCTTATAGCTCCAACATAAACTAAGAATACTTCATCTAGTGATTCAGGTCATAAAATTCAACTTTCAAGATCCTCCAGGTTACTTGTAATCCTCTTCCTTCCCTAACCACTTTGGTACAGCATGTAACCTTCACTTACTTCAGCTCCCAGGGCTTACTCAAGTCTACCAAATCAAGATCACAAACACAAAAGAAAAACAGTCCTTACCTTGGAACAGCATTAAGTCTCTGCAATGTAAGGAGCTGCCTGCAAAAGCAGTAACACCATCTCACCTGTAATCCTGGCATTTTTCAGGATAGAAACACCCATACATAGTACACAAATATTCCACACGTCCTCTAATGCTCATTGCTACCTAAAACTGTTTGAGCCCCCCAGGTAAAACATATACATCTCATAGCCTGACACATTAAAAAACAGCTACTATGCACAGTTCACACAGCCCTATGAGCTGTGCAGAACTGGTACAGCTAAAACAAAGATCTCCTGGGGTTGCAAGTCAACTCAGCACATCCTAAGTACCACTGTGGTTGCATATGTATATTAACTAATGAAGAAGTGTTATAAAGTAAGTGGGAAGCAAATTAGCTGCATCTGTTTCCCATTACAAGGCAGTTAACAGTTCTTTAAAACCTAAACGAATACATACTTTGGGAGCAAAATTGTCCCATTTACATCACCACTTCAAACCAAAGATTGCATTTACATCTATAGGGACTGCACAAATGCTTCTGTCACTTTTATGAAGAGAGAGTAGTGAAAATTGCTTAAACCAGCACAGATACCAAACTCTAACTCCCCCAGATGTGAAGAGCCAATACTCCAGGTCTGTCCTAGATAGTGCCAGGCACCATGACTTTTGCAGCCTATCAAATTTCAGTTAGTTGTGGTCAATGTGCTAAACTTCACAAAACCACAACTTACATGTATTTGGCACAACTGGCTGGAAAAGGTGTGAATATGCCAATCCCGAAGATCCTTACAGCTCTGGATGGTAGAAAAACGAAGCAGCAGAACAAGGTCATTCTGGCTTGCAGTTACAGATACAGATGAACTCCAAGGCAGATGCCTTCTTTAGGGTGATCCTACACAATCCAGTCCCCTGCCTATCCAGATCAAGGGACCTTTAGATCCACTCTGTTTCCACCACTCCCCACAGCCCATGTGCATGGCCTTCCTACCTCACCAGAAAGAAAGGATGGAGAACACCAAGGTCTTGCCCTAACACGCAACTAAGATGTGTTCATGACTTTATGCCTGGAAAACAAGGGTGCTCTTACATTCCAGTCTAGGGAACTCTCTATGAATTTTAGGCCTCAGCTCTGAGAGTGGGTGGTGTTTGTAATGATCTCCATTTCTGCCCTTGCTTTTTAAAAGATGTCCAAGAGATGTATTTGTACATCCACTTTACAGTTGTAGTAGCTTTAAATCCACATTTGATCATAGACACTGTGTTTGAACCTTTAACAGATCTCCAATACTTGCTTTCTTTTCTATAATATCCCAATAATTTTCTGCACCTGATCTACTTCTTAAGTCATTTGCAGGAACACCAGATCAATTAAAGCTATTGGGACTAGAAAGAGAATCCAAAACTGATCCATTTTTTGCCACTGACTCTCAGATAGTCCCTGACTAAACTGTCCCCTCTAGCTGTCCCATGCACCGCACAGCCTCCCTCTACCAATTGCTATTTGTTTTCTTAGAACACAGAGGCCTGTGGAGTTTGGTTGTTGCCTGGATGCTGGCCTGGGAGGAAATGCAGAGAAATAGATTTTTGCCACTGCTTTCTCAGTTTATTTTTTAATTAGAAATTATATGTGCAGCTGCTACAGCAAAAGGCAAGGATTCAAAGGCAAACAAAACTTCAGAACTTAGCTTGTCTGTACAGTTTAACTTTGCCCCTTGCAGATGTGGATCTCTACAACACAAGAGGCAGAACATCTACTAGTAAAACAAGGAAGACATGTCCTACATGCCCAAGGCTTGGGTGTCAACAGAAAGGCATTATTCTTCTTGCTCTTCCAACAAATCCCCTGTGTATAATTCTGCCATGTGAGAGAGCTGAGGTTAGACCAGGATCCCCAAGTTAGGGATTCTCCAGTTTCAGGGCTATTGTGTTTGGAACCTTGCTTTTAGTAGTTAAATAAAACAAAGCAATACCACATCACAGCAATGCCCAAGAAAGAAAGGTCAGAGACTGGTGATTGCTTTAGTTTCCAGCTGGAGACTCATCAGAAGCGGACAGAAGATCCCTGAATTTCATGTCATTAAAGGAAAGTAAGGAAAACAACCACTCCTGAGAACAGTTAAGTGCCAGTCAAGAATGGAACACTCAGAATAGTTTAAATGGGTAGCTAATTTGCTACTGTATTAAATCAATATAAATAATTGAAAAGCACCAAGAGGTCCTAAAAATTGTAACCCCTTATTCAATAAATGAATGGAAAATGATGCAACATTATTTGAAATATAAGACATATATAGAGAGGCAGATAGTTACATATAACAAGGTTATAGTTATATGTAAGGCGAACAAATTGTCAGAAGAATCCTGCTTTACAAAATTAACCAAATAACCATCTCTTTGGACTTAAAAACTCAGAGCAGTTACTCAAGGTGAGCAGGAATTTGTCTGCACCAGCACAGGGTGACAAAATATAATGCAAGTCTGTAAGTGAAGGTGGAATCCAGCTGTTTGGTACTGCAGTAAAGGAATTAAGAGCCACATGAGCACTTTCCTGCAATACAAAAGTTGTGAGCTTAATCCTGGCACTTTTATGTACATTTTTGCCCATAAATAATTTCTCAACCTCCTTTAACACCAGTCACTAAAACCTCCTCCAACTGCCTGAAGAGATTTACTTAATCAGAGATAACAGACATTTATTTCTCAAGTCTAAACCCAATTGTGAACCTATTTTCTAGTACCACAGCACTTCCTACATGAAAACGATTCTCACAAGTCTCACTCAGCCCAAGAGCCGTGGTAACACTGACAAGCCTGTACGTGCCGACATCAACACATCAGCGCAGCGGACACAAACTGTTTGGATGCTGTGAGCACGTGCTGCCCTCTCCTGGCAAATCATTTCCTACAGCTGTTACTGCCTCTCCAAACCTTCTGTGCTGTAAAACACTACAGTAAAGACAAAAATAGGGCTTTTCTACATCCAGCCAGAAGCATTTTTGTGCTCTAAGCCACCTTCTCTGTCAACAGTGCCTCTAAGGCTGCTGTCCCATTTCCTTCTGCACACACAGTGCACGAGGCTGCAAACCCACAGGCAGCAGCAAAGCATTACAGGACAGAAAGGAGCTCCCAGCTGTTGGCAGGACAGGTCCCATGGGCCATGCCCTACTGTTCTCTCCAGCAGACGGACAGTGGCATGTCCACCCAACACCTTTACTGACTGCAGTCCACATATTTGATTCCACAGACAGCTGAGCTACCAGCCTGCTTCTGGTCCTGCTGGGCAGCCAGGGAGAAGTCATCGTTATGTCACACTGATCACACATTCAGTGTGTGCACCCTTGAGTGAATTAAAATGAAAGGGAGAAGCAGAGAGTGAAAGAAAGCAGTTCTGGCAGTTTCATAGGCAATTGAGGTCAAGCCACAGCATTGTCACTAGCTCAGCTGGAAGGGCAAATACTCCCCAGTTCTTGCCCAGAATTAGGAGTGGATGCCTCTCACAGCCCTTTGTTAGTCCAACCAGACATCACCTCAAAGGTACAATGCCTGTCTATGCATTCACTGTGCTGAAGATACTGGTGAGTGTTCCTGAACCAGGCAGGGATTCTGAGGTATTTGGACCGAGGCAGGGCTGATTCACAGGGGAAGTAAACTAATAAGGAAATGCAGGCCACTCTAGTAATCTTACAGGATTTAGGAATAGGTCTAAGAATAGCAGGACTTCCCCAGAGGCTACCAATTTTGTTTACACTGAAAAACATGTATAAATGAGCTTATGGCTATGCCATATCCCTGAACCTGAAACAAAGACCCTTAACACAAGCTTGCACCATAACTTGAAACAAACCAAAACCCTTCAGACCTCCTGCAGCAACAGAGGGACCTTACAAGGCAGTAAGGGGGTGGCAGGGGTCTGTCTTGGCACAGCAGTGCTCTCCTTGCAATAAAACGCAGCACTTTCTCCTTTTTGCTGTACAATAAAGATGACTTCTCAGGGGGAAAAGCTTCCAAGTTCTAAGACCTGCCAAGTCCTTCTGTACATATTAACTTGTACATATTAACTGGAGAGTTGCTGCCTATCTTCTTTCCTGAGCTACAGCACAGGGGTTTTTTTTCCCTTTTCTTTTTTTCCCCCAAACTAACAGCTGTATTACCTTAAATATGATAGCAATGGGAATATCTTCTGACAGAGTGTTGTGTCTCAGGTAAAATCTTCCTTGTTTCACAACCATATTTGTCCTGCTCTTCTTCTCATGAGTAGAACTGAAGATAAAAAAAATATTTTGTCCAACAGATTGTTTGCACTGACTCCTAGAATCTTTTATAGTAAACTTAGCAGGCTTGACAAATCTTTCAGCTGAATTAATTCCACTTTTTCCCCTTTTAAAAATTATATTAAAAGAGGCAGACATCTGCCTATAACTCCAAGGTAATAGGCATTATCACCTGTGATTGGGACTATTTGGAATATGTGACCTAAGCAAGCTGAAGTCTGCACTTTTCAAAATCACCTTTGCATGCTTTTGTCATCAATTTTGATGTAACCAGCCAGGGCAAACTGTGCACAGGCCCTGCTGCAACAACGGTAATGAGGTAACAGCACTTTGTTGTACGTTAACCTCATCAAGGCTTACTGTGAAACAGTAATGTAGTTAGGAGAGATGTGTGAGAGGCCTTAGGAGAAAAAAACCCAGCCCTCACACTCAACAGAGACAAGCACCATATTATAACAGCATGCAGCTTAAAAAGAAACCAACCAAAAGGCAAACAAAATATAAATAAACTTAATCAATGAGGAAAGGCCAAATTTAAACGACCTTGCTATTTTCAATAATTTGTACAGTGCAGAACTATTTTTGTTTCTTTCTCCACTGCCTTTGCCTTTAAAAGTTTTTATGCCAATTTGATGTAGAGAGACAGACAAAAGGTTACATCCAATTTCCACTGCAGTAACTTCATGTTACTTGCTGCAAAACGAGACCAAACACCATCAATTAGGAAGTGCACTTTGTTATGTTAAAAATTAGAACTTGCTTTCCTAATCTAGGATGAACCCTAAAGCACATGAGCAACTCCCTGATTTTTGTTGGAACACTGTACTAAGTGATTTTGGGATTGATGGTTTAGCATACAAAATGACAGTAGCAAGAGAGGGACACTGAATGTTTACATCTTTTTCCTGTTAAACTATACTAGGAAGAAATCTACACAGGTATTTCAACTACAACAATGAAGTTGTAAAGCTCTGGGTTTATCTCCTTTATGTAATTGTAGGCATTTACCATACCTGGTAACAGAAGCGCCAACTGTGCCTTTTCTATCAGCTTCCACAATGATTCTGTTTTTGGATAACTGCTCTTGAATAAGAATGACTTTCTCTACACCTTTAACAATGAAATAGCCACCTAGTCAACAGAAAAGAAAGATTTTACATGTCAATACCTTTGTGCCTTACTTGTCTCTTTCAATATGCCTTTGAATATAAACTATTGGAAAGTAAACCATAAGTACACATAGTGCAAAACACAGGAGTAAATTCTCCCTTAAAAGAGCAATGAAGAAACGTGGTGTGCAACCTGTGATAACTACAAGTATGTTCCACTAGACTAAACAGGACTTTCGGTAGCTCACACAGTGTTTGACATCTAAGACTTTAGCAGGGAAGTACTCGGATGAAAAGCACTGACATGGCACAGACATGAAAACTGTAAAGCTGTAAAAAACACCCCAAACTGTGAGGTAACCATAATTATTAAAAGACGTAACAGAATTGTTAGTTCCATAAATTAGGTACAAATACAGCCTGTCAGAAACGTTTATCCTAAGGACATCAAATAAAGAGAATAAATCTTTCATAATTATTGACTTACTCTCTTCAGCACCCCAGGCAGAAATTTCTTTTGTGTATTCTAATACCCTTGTTGTATCTGAGACAATACAAGGAATCTGCACACGAGCAATGTTAGACTCCTGTCTTAAACTGTATCTATCTATTTAAGCTCCTCCAGCACATGTCACTGTACCTTGCCATCACAAGTAAGCACAGCACAGGTCCAGTGCATGCTTCAAAGGCAGCAGATAAAAACCAAAGAAGCTGCTTGTTATAACCCTTCATCTCCTCTGTACATATCAAATATTGCCATGTAACACTTTATTCTTGCTTTACCAAAGGCAGTAAATGAAGAATTCCCCATCTGGAGGACACCCCTATACTCTACTCTTCCCTAATCCACCTAACCTGCATGAATGAACTTCATCTCTGTTCCCATTTAACGCATCACTGTACAATACCATATACAAAATTCAAAATACAGTATTTAAAATTCTGATGTATTGTTTTTGTGGTTGAAAACTTTGTCTACAAATACAAACTAGCCATGCTCTCAACCATGTCTTACTATTTTCAAAAGCCTGGTGATTTCTTTTAGTTACAAGCACACACTTAAGAAGTTTCCACAACAATGTCATGGTGGCAGGAAGCACATCAAAGGGGTATTTCTTTGCTGAAAAAGATTGAAAACAAAAAGCACAGACAAGGGGAAAAAAGAATGTGAGTGAAAATGTACCTGGATCTAAAGGACATTCATTAAGTTTGGCAAATTCTGCTGGAGTTTTCCCAGTAAGAACACAGTTGGAGCTACGCAGCATTATAGGCATTCTGCAAGAAAATCAGTCACAATTTTAGTCTAGATTCAGATAGAAAAACAAGAATAGTCACATTCAGAACAAACACCAGGCTGAACAAACTGGAGAAAACATGTTTAAGATAATTAGAACATGTGTGCTATAACCAACGGGTTTTTCCTTCAAACCCACCTTATTTCACTGATTTTTCACACATAATTATGAAACTGAAACTGGGCACCTGCTAGCAGAAACCACAAACTTCCTGTTTAAATGTTATCCAGCTAATACAGGCATCACAACAAGCAGAGTCACCAAGGCCAATGATAACTGGTGCAAAGACTTCTGGTCCCCTAAAACAGTCTGCAGTGAAGAACATGCCCCTTGAAGATCTGCTGTTAGCAGCTGGTTTGTATCTCATTTCCCATAAAAGAATGACACCTTCTGGCTACAGACAGACAGTGCCCCTAATACACAACCTAAACATGAAGTTTCCCCAGTAAGAGCTCTGATTTCTCTGGAGTCTTAGCACAGAAATCTGCAGCAAGCACTTTGTGACACAACGTGTGATGGAAAAATAGTCCAAGAAATTAAAAACAAATTCAATGCTTAGGGAATTTTAAAAAAGAGAAACAAAAGATGCACAGATTGGATATGATGCACAGATTGGATATGATGCACAACTTCTTTGCCACGAAGACAATCAAGCAGTGGGGAAGCTGCACAGGGAAGCTGGGAAGTCTCCATTCATGCAGATCACCAAAGGCCTGGCAAGATAAAGCACTGAGCAACCCAGTTTGACCACAGAGCTGGCCCCTTTTTGAGCAGGAGCTTGTACCAGAGGTCTCTTTCAACCCAAATTATTCTAACACCCTGTGATAAATCAGGGAATGTTCTTCCCTTTCAATTTGGCTTATGCAACAACTAAGTAACAATGATTTAGCGGTTATTATTAAAGTGTACTTTTACAGTCAGCTTCATAACATACCTTTCTACTCTCAGACTGTCACTGAAACTTTTGAAAGAGAGCATAGTTTATTTCAAAGAGAAAGCTGTATTTTGCAAAAGATAAAAACAGTTTATTACTACATCTACCGAAAGATCTTCATGCTCTTTAGTCTCTTCTACAAAAAAGATGACTTTTGGTCCACCTTACAGAATTTCACTTCTTGCTGGACAGCCTTTGTAAGATCTGTATTCCAAGTGTTTTCTATGACAAGCTTGACAAAATTTATTTGTGAGTTCTACTATGCAACTATTTGCAATCTCTGAGATATTTCATTCAAATTTGCTTCAATAAAAAATAAGATTAGACTGTATTTCTTGTCTTCAAATCTTATAAATTATTTTCTTTTCTATATTCATATCCTTATACCTTAAAAGAAAACTGATGAACTCAAATTCTGTATTTTTGCAGAGTATATATAAAAAGCTATCTTGTCACTACAATGCTCTATGCCAATAACCTACTTGCTTCAATCATTTAATTGAGAAAGTGTTTCCTAGAGATAGAAACTTCATATGACAAGCAAAGTCTTCTATCACACACACAATAAGCCTAATGCATTGGCTATTTTATGAGAAACAGGAACCAGCTGGTATAAGGTAACTCAAATGGAGTACTCAAGTGCCATGAAACAGATGTCACAAAGTATCTTGTTTATTTCTCTTGCAAACAATAAAATATTTTGCAGCTACCATATCAGAGAATAGCAACTCATTCTTCTTTTGAGAACATTTTCATTTTTTTTAGTATCTAAAGTTATCAGGAAGAAAATGAAAAAAAGAAAAGGAAAATAAAGTTACTGAGTTTCTGCAAGTAAAAACATGGAAAATCTGGAATGCTACTAAGTATTAAAATGAAATTTTCCTTTCTAAAGACAGAAAGGTACAAAGACACTGCCTTTTTTGGTTGTTTCTAACATACCCAGGTTATCAGTGACTCTGTCAAGCAACAGAAGTAAGAGAGTAAAGAACATAGAGCTTTTCTGTCCCAGTCTGAACTGCGTGTCAAACAAGAACATTGTATATACTCACCTGGCAAAAGGAAACCTGTGTAACACCAGGGACAGATGAGGAAAATTATTTCCCATGGCATTAATAACTGGATATTAACAGTTTTTAACAGCAAAAAGACTTCTTTCATGTATGCCCTTAAAACCATTCTGATGATGTAACTTCAGTTTTTAACCAAACTAATTTTAAATGTGAGCCTAGCCTTGTACAGCAGAACTAATGTTTGTTTTACTGCTTTTACCATCCATCTTCCACAGATGTATCTCTACATATTATGTGAGAAAGACTGAATAATTTGGCTACAAAGCAAATATGCTTGATTTCATTTTACAGTAACATAACTTGCAGCTCCACTACTCTTTCAAGTATTTCCTCTTTGCTTTTATATCAATAGAATCATAGACAACACCAATTCTTCTTTGGAAGGAGACAGATTACCAGAAGCTTTTGCAAAACAAAATCTTAGAACATAAAAATCACACCCTGTACAGCTGTTTATCAAGATTTGCCTGCTTACTATTTCTTTCAATAAGGAAACAATGTTAGCCTACCTTTATTTTGCAGTAAAAACTCTTCCCAACATGGCAGCAAATGAACACTAATACCAGAAGCTCAGGATACGGTGTCTTACCTGCCAATGGGTAATGCATTGCGTATGATCCTCTGGCTACCTCGTGTATATTCAATATCCACGGTAATCGGAGCAGAATAAGTCATGTCCCTCAGGCGGCACTAAAAGGAGAACAGTCATACTGTTATATGCTGATTTACAAGATCAAGAACCTGTCTGAAAACATCCAGTGTTTGCCCTGTGTCCTCTAAGTCCTCACAAAGAAATCAAGCAAAGCAAAGCAAAGATCACAAACCAAGATCATGAACCTGAACTATGTCTGATAGACTCTCCTGTTTAAAACAAACCCCAAGAAAATCCAGATACAATTACTATGATGTTTCAAAAGCAACCAGTAGATCTGTGACTTCAGAAGACAGCAATGCAGAGAATAACTTCTAAACTCTTTAATGAAACAAACAGTTCCAATCAGCAGAGCTGACACAAAGGCCATACCGTGTCTGAGCAGTGCCCAGCTTGGGGACATTTCTGTATGAAGACCTTCAACAGCTGAAGAGTTGTGCTGTCATATGAAGCACAACTTCCTATGACAGAATGGAAGAGTGACACAGTGCAACCTTATTATCTCACCATAGAGTACCATTTCTAAAGGTGACTTACAGAAGGCTCACTACAGAATCACTTCCTGCAAAGATTCCCAGAATTTGTTTGCAAATTTCTCAGAGAGTAAAAGAAGAAGGATATACATATCTAGGACATTATATGGCTCAAGGCTCATTTCTAATGTCTTTCTGGCCTGCTCTCCCTAGGCTGTTGCCAGCCTTTAAGGTATTGTGTATGTTTATGCAAGGTCAGCCTTACTGCATTTGTTGAACACAAAAGAGCAACTCACAGCAGGTAATTCGCGACCTCACTGAGCATTCTATACCTTTCAGCTCCAGAATTACAGGTTTGTCAGTATTCAGACTTGCACATTTATGGTTCTGTAGTCTTTCAGTCTATTGATTAAGCAGCAATAAAAGGCAATTCAGATTGTGCTGTGCATTGAAGATGCAACTGTATGGAAAAATATGCCTCAAGAATCATTGGAAACTGGATGCTGCTTTTCTCCATACTGAAAAGTAAATCACTTCTCTAGTAATAGAATATTGATGTGCACCAGCAGTTTTCAAACTGTGACTTGCAGGAAACTAGGTCCCATTGTGCTTCATCAAATTTAAAGTAACTGAGAATATTTTCATTTTCTAATTACTTTAAATTCATCTGTATGAATAGTTCATGAAAATCCCATAAGGATTGCAAGAGAAGGAGAGTTAGACAGCCTCATTAGTACTGCTTAGGGGAAAAAAAGTCTTGGAATTCTCTGCCTGTGCTTTTTTAACACACGACACAGATATAAAATGTGAATTATGGTGTAATATTCCAGCAGTTGTATTTTTGTATCACCTTCCTTGAAGTACCTTCTTACTTAGATATGCCTTAAGGTAAAAGAGAGGTCTGACTTCATACAGACTCAGATCCTTTTGAAAATCTGATCATTTTAGGTGTCTTTAAGAAGGAATTTTAAAAGCCTTCAAAAGAGAAATATAAACTCATATTGATCTAATACTTTTTTTTTAATTGCCCCTCTGGCAGCATCCTGTTTAAGAAAATAACTATGGCCTTCATATATGTACAGCACTCTGAAAAATAACTGAGGCACTAGCATTAAGTCTCGATGAGGATGTATCTGAGTTGCAAGAGTAGGTTATTCTAAACTCAAGGTCAATATGATCTATGAAGCATTTATTTGATCTTCTTCTACATATACAGTCGCTTTAGTTCTAAAGCAAGCAAGCATTTTAATACCTAGATTCTTAGATATGAGTTGCTGGCCACAAACAATTTTTTGCATGCAATTTAATTCATATAAAAGAAATCTTTCCCATGGCATTTTGTGCACATTCATATCTACTGATTTAACATCCACTACACATCTGTGAGATGCCTGAACTGTCATGGCTTACATCTGATTGCACTGTCAATGGCTAAGTCACTGGCCTTAAAAGCTTTCCATTGAACCAAACGAGATCTGAGTCAGGTCACTGGAGTCAGAAAGTGGCTACACACAAATGGCAGCCACTCCTCCAAAGTACAGAATGTATTTCGTGATAGCCTAGAGTACATTAAAAAAACAAAAACAAAACCAATTCAATTTCAAGCGGATATAGCAAGGAAAAAAGCATGTGATATGTGAACTGATTCATGAGTTTGACAACAGGCTGCAGGTAAATGAGAGCAAGTTCCAGCTCAGTTTGTGTTCTGAAGTCAAAAAGAGGCTGTCACCATCTCTGTTGCAGTGGTATAAATCTCAAAGAACAGTAAAAGGAAAGAAATACTGTTCCTGAGCAATCTCTGAAGAGAACTGAAAATCTCTAGATTCCTGAAAGCAACCCCAAAAGGTCCAAAGCTCATGTTAGCTTACAGCTGTCTTACACATACAGAAGCCACTTTATATCCTGTTGGTCAAAACAAACAGACTTTCTGATTTCAGTCATAGCAGCATTTGTTCTCCAACATGCACCTTTATTCCACAAGTACACAGTCCATTTGTTAATCTACATGCTTACAGCAGTGCAAAGTAATTAAATATATTCCACATACAGCTAATGTTTTTCTGCAGCTTCTTATAATTTTATCAACTTCCATCTGTTACTGCTCAAAGTTTCCATGTTTGCTTTCTGACTCAGACTTAAAAAATATGAGCAAAAAATCACATATATGATCCCAAAGATGACCAGAAGGAAAAGGGAGACTGAAGTGGCATATGGTGTAGACAGCAGCAGTGCTAATATTAAAAAGAAATTACCAAAAATGTCAAAGAACACTGCATTGTAGTGTGAGGACGTACATTTTGTCATAAGGAGTGCCACAAGATTAAGCAAGAGAATTACTTCTCACTGTTTTCATGGAAACCCACTCAGCTTCAGCTACCGTGAACTACTCAATGCAGCTATTTTCAAAAAACAAAAATACTATTAAAAAAATAAAACTTCATTACATGATGTTTAAATTGCTGAGGCTTCTTTCCACAGTGATGGTGGCATGCATTGTATCACCTAATATAGCATGCCTGTACTCAAAATAAAGTTATATGCAGTTATTATCCAAGACATTGCCAAGATCAAACAACAAATGAGGCAGATGCAAACATTAATACCTCATGAGGTGATACAGGTCGTGTCACATTGAAGCTTTCTTCCACATCTGGAGTACCCACATAGATATTGAGGTACCTGTAATACGAACAGTTTCAAAATGAACAATGATCCAAATGTTTGTCAGGTAACCTGAGGGGAGTAAAATTTTATCTATACTGAAAAATGAAGTTACTTTGACGAACACAGGTTGATTATAATAAAGAGCAACAATTCTTCCCAAAGTAACTCCTCATATTTGAGTTGTGATCTAGGTAGTTAAAATTTAATCTGCACGTGCAATGAACCCCAAGTTATCTTTGCAAACAGACAAAAAGAAACTCCCAACTGAGACTACTGAACTACAGAAAAATGGTGACATAGGGCATTGCTAACAGCTGGCTATTAAGTCTGCTTCACAGGACTATTCTTTAAGTCTCCCATCTTTCGTTGCATCAAATAAGAGATAAATCATGGAATATACTCTGATTTATACCCACTCAAGTGCCTATAAACATTTTATAGCCAACAACAAACCCATGCAACAGTGCACATGCTGCTACTGACACAGAAATCGTCTCATGCTTACTTAAGGTACCACATTGGGTCAGCATCACTTGTAACTTTTTCATTGGCCTTCATGATTTTCTTTATCTGGAGGGGGAAAAAAACCAAAATATAACCATGTGCCTTTTCTGAGTACTGTGAGCCACTCTCTTCCCACCAAGAAAGCATACCTCTACGTTGATGAAATAGTTGAATGAGTCTATGTGCTGCTTCACCAGTCCTTTCACCTGAAAAATACATGCATGCAGCAAGTAAAATTAGCTTCAATAACAATAATCATACAAGGCACAAATTAAGATATAAACATTTTTAAGTACTTTTGGATCTGCGCTAAGTCCTTCCAGTTGACAAACTTTGGGAAGTGCCTGAATGATCAGTCTGGTTCTACGCAGTATTTCCAAGTTTACATCACAGCTGTCATTGGTCCTTGAGTCAGAAAAGTAAGGTGGTAACTCTACAGAGTAAACATCTAATATAAAAAAAACCAAGAGCTGCTGCAAGTCAAAACATTTTATCAGTTTGCCATTATTTTGAAATCATTTATAGTGCAACTAACCATGAGTGCTGCTTGAGAAAAAAGTTGTCTGCACTCTAAAAAGAACAGCTGGCATAAAGAGGAATGAGAGGGAGGGCCAATGAGACAGGAGAGAACAAGCAAGAACACAGTCACAAGAGGGCAGGACTCTTGTAAAAAATCTGAGTTTAATCTGTAGGCAGCAAGAGAGAGACCATACCCACAGTAATATGACACAGAATAAGCAGTACCCTGTTCCCTCAGGTAATGAGCTGATACAACACATTTCAAGGACTTCAGTTTCAAGTGCTTAGAGCAATCAAAAGAAGGGGGACCATATGAATTAAAATGATCTGGGATTAAAATAAAAAAACAAATATTTTAGCTTGAAGGAATACTAAGAGAAGCATTCATTTGGTTAACAGATTGGTGTCTCTGGAAATAAAAGGTGTAACTATCTTACATACAGTGCAAAAACCTGCCTTGACAAGGACAGAGTGATAACTGATATTGAGACACATGCTTACATGCTCCCTGAGGGCTTCAAGCTTTGGAACATCTCATGACAACTAACACACTACAAGACTTGAAGCTTCATGCAGAAAAAAACCACATTTCCACAGTTCATATAATGGGCCAATGGGATCCTGGTCTGTATCAAAAAAAGCGTGGCCAGCAGGACCAGGGCAGTGATCCTTCCCCTGTACTCTGCGTTGGTGAGGCCACACCTTGAGTGTTGTGTTCAGTTCTGGGCCCCTCAGTTCAGGAAAGATATTGAGGTGCTGGAGCGGGTCCAGAGAAGAGCAACAGGGCTGGTGAAGGGAGTGGAGCACAAGTGCTGTGGGGAGAGGCTGAGGGAGCTGGGGTTGTTTAGCCTGGAGAAGAGGAGGCTCAGAGGTGACCTCATCACTGTCTAGAACTACCTGAAGGGAAGTTCTAGCCAGGTGGGGGTTGGTCTCTTCTCCCAGGCACTCAGCAATAGGACAAGGGGGCACGGGCTCAAGCTCTGCCAGGGGAAATTGAAGTTGGAGATCAGAAAAAAATTCTTTCCAGAGAGAGTAATCAGGCATTGGAATGGGCTGCCCAGAGAGGTGGTGGATTCACCATCCCTGGAGATTTTTAAACGCAGAATGGATGTGGCACTGAGTGCCATGATCCGGTAAATGGACTGGAGTTGGCCCAAGGGTTGGACTTGATGATCTCGGAGGTCTTTTCCAACCCAGATGATTCTATGATTCTATTCTATGATTAATTTTTAAATTATTAGAAAGAAATGGGACGCATAGAAGGACACATCCATCTGCTCAGTGAAGTCTCCATGGGTTAAGACAACAGAGGAATGACTCCAGAGCAAATTTTGTTACGTAAGAGGTTTCCCTTATTTACAAAAACATTGCACATCATCTGATATAGGTCAGAAAGTAATATAGAAATATTTGTGTCTAGAAATCAGGCTGGTAGTTCTTTCCACTTATTACGAGGTGACATCAACAGCTTTATTGAAAGAAAACTCCACTGTAGAAGCTGCAGTGCATAACCTCAGTTTCGTACAGCTCTCACTGCTGGCATGAACATACCAACATGCAACAGAAAGGCCAGACCACCAGCAGCAGCCCTGGATTTCACTGGCTGAAAATAATGTGGGATGGATACACTTGGCATAAACCACACAGTAAATTACACCTCTTTCCAATCATCAGCCCTCCCCTCTTCAGTTTCAGGAACTCAGACAATATCACTGGCTCAAGCTTATGATGGAATTTCACGTGTTTGCTGGGAGAGACACAGAAATTGGTTTTATTCATTCGGACCCTGAAGCATCTTCACAGCCTTGAACTAAATGGAAAACATCCCCAATCCATAACTGACTTCTGAACTTTGTGTTCCTGCCAGGATCAAATACTCCAGGGTGCAACAAAAACAGAAGTACAGGATTTGAAAATGGGAAGAAAAGGAATCAACAAAGTGAGGCTGAAAAGAACCTTGCTGAAGTGGGACACATTTCCACAGACTGATGATGGTGTAAAGGTGGCTGCAACTCCCCTTCACACCCTACAGGACCCTACACACACCACAGGCTCCACCTACCATATTTATGGCACCACTTTCATTGCTGCCTTTCTCCTCCTTCTCTTTCAGCTGTCTGTTAGTCCTGTTACTACATTCAGTGGCATTTTATTTAGGACTGGGCCTTCAACTAGTATCAGATTATAGAAGTAGCACTGAAATTAGGACACAACTAACTTTTGAGTTCAGTCAAGCTATGACTTCATGAGGGAAGATATGCCTATGTTCAAGCCTTTAGAGAATTCACATTTGTGGTTATACATTGCCTAGGACAAACACAGCCATGAACCTGGCACCACAGTCTTCCATAAAGACCATGAATAGGGTCCCTGAGTGCCAGTAAAACAGTAAAATAATAGGGAATTATTACATAAATACACTGTTCATTGAGAACAGCCATACAAATCTCTAGGAGGATGCCCTACAAAATAATCTGTAAATTAACAAAGAAACCAATCTATGGAACAAATTTATCCATAACTGCAGGGAACTAAAAAAAAATTTAAAAATTGTGAAATCCACACAGAAGGTAAGGACAGGTATTCTGGGAAACAGCAAACACTAGAAGAGGGGAAAGTAAAGTTAGAATGGAGGTGAAGTATTCATGCCATGAAATGAGTGCGTAGCACTAACCTTTAGAAATGCTGGAAGTAGTCTCCATTTTTCCTGAAAACAAAAAAACAGTTTGAAATATCTTTCCAAAGAGTAACCAAACATCTAAGGCGCTTGAGCTTTTTTGTTTGTTTTGTTATTATTGTTGGGTTTTAAATAGTAACATTATTTCAAATCAGATTAATTTAGAAAAAAAATGAAGGCCGTCTAAAGCCAGCATAGATGGATAAAAATGACCTGGATCATCTTAGTAAGCCCTCTGTGCTGTGCAGTATTTACTCGGGATACAACAGCACGCTGCCTTTTCGAAGCACAACTTATGTGAGAATATATGTCTCTTACAAAAGTCCTGGCTACCATGTTGTCACTTAAGATCAACTACCATTTTATTTAGCCAACACTGTAAACTATATTCCTAAGAAGCCAGGGCTTCCTATGACTTTTTTCTTCACAAAATAAAAGCCAGGACCTCAGTCCTGGGAGCAGCACTTATAGATGCAAGTCCCCGTAAAACCCACCAGGAGCCTGACTCCTACAAAGATTCAGCAAGTGTACTGACGAGTGTTAAGTGTATCAAGGTTCCTACAAACTTTCTCCTATTTCTATTCTTCAGTGATCACAGGGAACATCTC
The DNA here is from genome assembly GCA_013396695.1 of Sakesphorus luctuosus. NCBI lineage: Eukaryota > Metazoa > Chordata > Aves > Passeriformes > Thamnophilidae > Sakesphorus > Sakesphorus luctuosus. Next base: position 854,360 of record VWZD01002838.1, read on the forward strand.
TTTACGTCAGCCCCACCTCCCACCGTGGCATGGGGAGCCCATGCCCGATCTGGGAGGAGATGCCCAGAAGCACAGAATGAGGCCGCATCACTCAGCTCCTGCAGAGAGTACAGTCACAGAGCACCAACACCTCCTAATTCTGACACTCAGCATTTAAAGCACACTGCGGCGCCGTGCCCGTGGGGTGACAGTGTCGCTCCCGGTGCAGGAGCACGCAGGGGGGTTCCCGGCAAAACACAGCGCCAGGCTCTCGGGCACGGAGGCTCCACGCCTGGCGTGCTCTCAACACACGGAAAGCCCTGTGCCCCAAAGGGACCCGACCCTCGGCCCTCATCCCCTGGCGGTACCCACGCGGGGCAGCCAGCTGGGTGTGCAGGGTGAGCCCTCGTGTGTGCAGCACATGGGCCGGGCACAGCCCGGGCACGGGGAGGCACCTCGGGCGCCGGACCGCAGGTCCTTCCACCTCCCCCAGCCCGGCCCGGCCGCGCTGACCTCCACCGTGTTGACGGGCGCCGCCGCCTCCTCGGGGGTGAGCGCTCCCAGCCCCAGCGCCTCCATCGCCTCCATGGCCTGGGCTCACGGGCCGCGGCGCTCACGCGAGCGCGTCCCCCCGCAAAGACGCGCGGCGCCCGAAGGTTCCGGCCCCGCGCAGCGCGGGCGGGGCGAGGGCCGAGGGCGGGCGGGGTCTGCAGGCAGCCCTGCCCCCGGGCCCGGCAGCGACCGGGGAGGGTTTAGCGCCTGCCAGCGGTCGGCTGTACCCCCTGAGCCCCTGGGCCGGTCACTGCCCCCTCCCCCGGCACCAGAGGCGGAGGGGACGCAGCGCCCTTGGAGTGCAGCCTCATTGCTTGCTACGTGTAAAGCTGCACGAGGCACAAGCTATTATTGTTATTATTGCCTTTTTTTTTGATCTTGATGTTGAACGGTGTGCCTGCGAAACCTACAAAGTGTTTTCTCCCCTCTCCTTTGCAGGGCCAGCGCTAAAGGGACACCAAACCCCAAAGAGGGGACTGCTCGTCCTACCGAGCTCGACAAGAAACATCGGTGACCTCTGCAGATCCCTGCGGCAGACCCTTTTGCCAGCTCACATTAGTAATTACTAAGCACGTTTTAAGCAGTGCTTGCACACTTTCTGCTGAGGAGCATCCCGCAGCCTGGGCTGGGCTCTGCGCACCCCAGGCAGGAAGGCCCAGGCTAAACATAAAGAGCAGCAATATTTGAGACCACTTCCAATTGGTTTCCTGCCTAAAACACACAGTCTGGGGAATTGTTTAATCCACGACAATCCATGTTTAATCCATGGCAAGTCCTCTATCAGATTCCAGCAGCTTCCCACATGAGCCACCTGAGTAGCCACCCCCTGACCTGGCCATGCAAACCCAACACATTCTCCTTCCAATCAGTCAGATTTAAGCAAGAGACTGTTCTGAAGGTTACCTGTACAGCTGGATTAAAGTCATTACCTTTGAGCTGCTCCAGAGAAGTTACAGCAAAAGGGTCACAACATATTAAAGCAGTCATTTATCTTTGGCGTTTAACATTCCATTGCGTTTAATAAAGTTTATATAAATAACTTTTCACTACTGCTGGTATCACAAACAAAATTTAATGCGTCCAAACCCTCTTTTTTATCAAAGAAAGGTGTTACAGAATGGTATCTTGTTTCACAAGGACAATTTCAGAGCGGAGGCAAGTGCATTTCAGCCATGGTAGCGTAAACAGCATGCAACATGACATTAAACAGATGCAATGTCCATGTTCAAAACATTAAAATACATTAAACAATCACTTGACACATAGGCCATGCTATAAAATGCCCTTTGCAAGTCATTTTAATCACCAAAAACCCCAAATGAACTCTATTTTTTGAGTATTTACCGGTAAAAACTAGTATGACAGTTTTCCCAGTTCCTTAAAAATCTACAGTTTGATATTAATTTGTACAATAAAATCCATATAAAGTATTATTATAAGTTCATAATCATGTTAGTAAACATATTCAAATGTTATAAAATCCTCTTTTGGCTGAAGCTCAAAATCATTTAGGTATTTCTAAAGATAGAGCAAATCACTAATATTTAATTCTCCCTAACTGCTTTTGAAAAACATTTTTCTATTGCTGATTGTGAATTCCACATCAAAATTTCATAGCCACATGAGCAAGCCTGGCTTAACTAGTGGCACAATTATTATATTCTAAGAGTTCCTTTCTCTCAGGTTTGCCAGGAGGCAGTTCCCTTTAAAATACATATTCATCTTTATTTTGTGCAATGTTTTTACAAGGGATAAAGCAAAACTCCACTAGTGAAATTTTTCTAAAAAGGCAGTTTGAAGAGAGTTTTCCCTGTCACCTGTGCGTGACTGAAGTCCTTGGACACTGAGAAACAACTGACTAGAAGTAATTGCCCTTACCATAAAGGGTACAGAATCCTGTAAAAATGGACTACAAAACCACAGTGCTAATAATGCCCAGTTTTCCTTAGACCTTTATGATAAACGTAGTAATGTACACATAGAATTTGTGTGACACATTAAGCTTTTACAGGTTATTTTTGTCTTTTCATAAAAAATAGATTGTAATATAAAATATTAAAAACAAGCTATAACTTGTACCACACTGAGGTTTTTTATATATGACATCTTAAAAGGTCTATTATGTGGTAATATATTAAAATATCATTTTCAAGTAAATTATTCAATTTCATAGACAAGAACATGTCTATAATATGTATTCCAGCAGTGTCTAATCCCAGTAATCTGAAATATGCAAAATAAAGCCTGTGTAAACTTAGTAAGTTCACTTCCACATTTCTCAATTTCAAGCCTATTCATTTCCTCTGTGCAAGACTCCTGGTGCCTTAAATGGAAACTAAATAGTGGGGCCTATTCCAAAGGAATTTGAAAAAAACTGCAGCATTTCTCACAGACTCCATGAAAGTGAATCTAATCATATTTTCAAGAATTACTGTTTCTTGGGTTCTTGCTGTCAGACCTAAGAATACGTTGTGAAAGGCTTATAGTCTGTTGGATGAGGGCATAAGAGGGGGAGTTGCTCTGTGGTACATTGTAAGGTCAGTCTTAAGTGCTTTTGAGAATAAAGGGCAGAAAGACCTAATTTAAAAATACTTAATACCCATCCATTAAGATCAAAGATCAGTACATACACATATTAAAGATATGTATGACCTCCTCTGAATAAACAAAATGCTCATAAACATTATATACAGAAATTTACTCCACCCCCCAACATCATGTTTCTAAGGTGTTCATCATTAATCTCAATTACAGTTGAGAAGTTCTGAATGATTTTTTAGTTTAAGTGGTGAATGCTGCTTCTGTAACTGCTATACTGCAAATGGCTTGTAACACTGGCATTCCTTAATGTAACAAAGTTCTGCTTCCAGTAACTGCAGGAGTACCCAAACTTGGCCTAGCATGAATCTGATTCTGGTTAAAGAAGTCATGATATACTTTCTTCTTCAAAGTATTTTCAGAAACATAATTGTTGTCTTTGATGTTACTCTACAAAAATACAATGTAAGCATAGTAGATTTTATATACAATTGTTTTGTCATTTCATAATATGCATTGCTATATGTAAATATATTTGAGTTGAAAAATAACATTGTTTTAATGGTGGCAAAACAGTAAATACTTTGCCAGCTCTTTCCCACTGCAAATCATAATAAATGTTTGTCACGAAAATTATTAATCTGCTGGTTATTACAAGTGATAATCCATTAAACAAACTTTTTTCTATTAAAATATATATATGACCTTGAAATTAATTTTTTTACAGTGAATTTCAGAAACTATCTGTATACATTTTACAAGACCTTTTCCATCAACAGTCCCTGGAATAGGCTGTTCTTAGAGATCTGACTTCCCCACTGTCTTGGAAAATAATAAAAGGGTACTTTTTTTAATTGTCAGATGTTTCTGTTTCTGCTTTCTCCATTGGTGCTTCAGGAAAAAGTAGTTTTTTAAGTATGTTTGCATAGAATGGTCCATACACTTTTTTATTGAAGTTTACAATGCTTGCATATTGAGATCCAACAACCTCCATCTCTGTCTGAATCACAGAAAGGCCTCCTGGCATAGTAGGCATACACTTCTGGACACTTGGAAGAGCAAGCAAGCTTCCCAGGAAGAGCTGGATTCGTTTGTCTGAAATGGAATATGAAGTATGCTCAGAACAAATGTAAAGTCACTTTGTAAGCACCCTGCACATCAGCACAGCAAAAAAATCCAACAATGTAAGCACTAACTCTTTCCCAAGACTGTATTGACATAGGAAGCAATACTGAAAGCTTCTTAAGTTTGACTACTGCAAGGTGAACACAGCATAAACCTACTGCAGTAAGTTACATTAAACCTAGTGGTTTTTTAGCTGGAGTCTACTTCATATTAGGTAAACCCAGAATGGACAGAAAGCAGACTGAATAGCACTCATTTTTTAAAATTCTTCAAAATACTAGGCTGTCTAGGCTTGTCTGTACAGGCACTTTTACAATTATTTCCAGCTGTGACTAACCATGTTCTGCAGCATACCAAGAACACCATCTCTAGGTAAACAACATTTCCTTAGTCCTAGTTGAGCTAGTATTCTATTGCAGTAAGAAGATGCTTTTAAAAGATAATCAGACAGCTGACTAAGCTTGCTGGAAGTAATTTAATGTACAGACATATATAACATGACAGTTATGTAGTAATCTTACTAACCAATCAAGGAACAGACAGGATTATTCTTCTCAACAATGTGAGCGATTTGACCCATTAAATTACTCCGCATTTCTTCACTAAGAGCAGGAAGACCTCTTTCAGTCAGAGACTTGTTCACTTTGCTGCAAATCTGGACACCAATAGCATTCAGAGCCTCCTTCAAGTCAAAAGTTCTGGAAGAAATAGAAAAACATTAACTTCTGGAGTTTCTGTAGCACAGATTGTAAGATGACATCAGTCATCTCTATTTTATTTTCAACTTGTTCTCCACAATGAGAGAATTTTGAAAAGTTATCTTTTACTTTTGCAGATTAACATATATCTACAGATACAGGAAAATCTCTGTGTGGAAGATAAAATAAGGACCCAGATGTGATTCAAATGGAAAAAATAATTTCAAATGTGCAGCAGTGACACCAATTCACTTTGCCCTTGTGCCTAGGTGGTTTTCTGGGCCACGGGCATAGCATTACATGAGAAAAAGGAGCATGGAAAACTATCTTCTAACATTAGACTTGTCTGTAGTGCAAGCAGCAGCAGAAATAGGCAGCCAGGTAACCTGAACTACTTATAACAAGTTTGAAGCAACTGGTAAGACAATTAAGTGAATGTATTGCCACAGTCCAGTATTAGGAGTGTATGAATGAACTTTATTACTAGGCTCCAAATTGTTTACACTAACATCAAGATTAAGATTTCACTAAAACCTAACACTGACAACATGTGTCTAACATATGGTGGACTTACATTATAAAAGGAATACACAGATGATTAAAATTTGGTATCTTCCTATTAATAACAAGCACTATGACACTAGAATTGTTTTAAACTGCTTCCTGTTAAAAAAATAAAGAGTGATAAAAACAAGGCCTTACTTCTTGTTCATGCCTTCAAGAAGAGGAACAGAGATCCTTTTCAGTTGGTCAGCAAAGTCAGGCACATCTACAATTGCTGCACCCACCATATTGTTTGTTATGAGAGAAACACAAGCTATGATTTTTAATTGATTGAGCTTTTCTCTCAACTCCTGCAGACGAACTTCATCTGTTATTAGAGTCTAGAATTGAAACAATAATACTCATTTAGGAACAAGGAGGGAGAAAGACAGAAAAAGGACAGATCTAGGATGTAATCATGAAGCATTACTATTTTAAATCACAAATATGCAAAGCTAGAAGAAAGAGCAGGTGAAATACCCTAAATATGTAGTGGCATTGTATACAAGTACCAGAAGTAAGTCTGTGGTGGGAAGCAAAGTAATGCCTTCAAGTGTAGAGGAAACTGAGGCCAATGCATCTTATTCCTCATTACTGCTGACAGATCTGCAACCAGCAATTCAGCCCACAATGTGAAATGCTCAGAGCATCCAGAGGACACTGTACAAGGTTACAGACTGAATAGTCTGGATTTGACTGTCCTTTGAAAAGTGCCTGGATTTGTAACTGACAGACTGTGATGAACAACTGTGCTTGAAAAGCAGCAGTTCAATCACCAGAGCCAGTCTGTAAGTGATACATAACCTACTATAGCAAAAAGCCAGTTGATTGCACCAAGAATGTATGTAATTCCCACAGCAAGACATAGCTGGAGTGACTTATTTTAGGTTAGAATGAGTTCTTATGACCAAATCCCTCCACTGAGCAGCACAAGGGTGTTAACATTCACCTGTAGTTTGTAGCAGTTTCTAAGTCTGGCAGACAAGATCCACAGGAAGATACCTGCGTGTAGCTCTTATACAAAATCATTCACAGAAAGGTCAGATTAAGGTGTTTTCCCTTCTGTGCACCAACTGACAGCACCAAGAGCATTCCCACGTATTCAGTACATTCTCTACCAGGCCACCCTAAGTGTAGTTAAGGCCCTCCCTGCAAATGCAAATTTTAGCCCTGACTAATGGCAAATTTCACACTTTCCCTAAAGCTGCAGAGGTCAGTAACCAGGAGTTGGAGGAAAAAACTGAACACTGGTTCTTGAAGCAATAGTTTACATGCACTGAGAGGGCTTCAAATTTTTACTGATTCTGTTCCAAAGTGCAATCCCACCAATTCCTGCTGCTGTTAGGAAAACAGGATGCTACAGTCAGTTCTTTTAAAGATACAGAAAGCCAAGTACATGAATATAAGGCCCAGCTTTGACCACAGCCAAGATTGCTCTTAGGGTGGAGCTGGTGAGCCATGATGAGAGCAAGGGAAAACAACCTTTACCTTTTCTTTTCTAGTTGTTGACTTGCCTGTCTCAAACTTCAGAAACTGGACAAGCACATAATCTCCAAATTTCAAATTTACTGTGCCGAAAATTAAGGAGTGTAAGAGAACATTCATTTATTGTCATCAACAGCAGGAGTATTATACTACACTAATTATTTCATTTAGTTGGAAAGCTGAAGACACCAAAATACACTTCTTACCTCGGGAATTGTTTTGCAATAATCCCATTGTAACAGTTTCAAGTAGCCATTGTTCAGCACCAGTGTAGGACTAATAACGGGTTTTGAACTACTATCAGCACCAGGGGATGATGAAGACTCATCAGAAATAGACGACAACTCATCTTCTATCGATTCCTTAATCCATTCTGTTGTGAGATTCAGGGCACCTAAGTATTGCAAATAGCACAGATTTACTGCATGCCTTCATCAAAAGAAGCACTACCTTGAGGAAAAAAAAGAGAGTTGTACTCATAAGAGAATTGAACTTCTAAAGACTTAAACATGGTGGACAGCTAAGTCTTCACACATGTCAATTCCCTCCCTCATTTTTTTTATCACCTTCCACTGGTCACCCTTGATACTCCATCTAGTTTGTAAAAACCCAGGAACAAACTGTTATTTGAATGTAGAAGAAGTCTCAAAGTTTGAGGTTCCAAAGCATTGTTCTCCCTTTTTCAGAGAGGCCATTTATCAGTTGGGGCACAGGACTGAAAAGTAGACATGAAGGGAGATAAATTCTATTACAGCAAATTAAATGCTTTAAACAGTTCTTTCTCAGGCTGCATATACAAACGTTGAAGGCCATATCAGTGGCTCAATGCTTCCATTTTAGAAGCTTCTGCTCCACATTTTAACAAACTTACCTATTCTTCTTGGTAGATACACTTCTGAACACTGTTTAGCCATACTACACAAAACCTGCAATAGTGGATCAAGCTGACTTTGCATCGTCTAAGAAGTTTTGTTCAGAGACTGCATTTTGTTTATTAAAAAATTCATCTTATCCCTTCCAATTTTCAGGCACACTAAATGTGTTTACTTCAGACTAACAACACAATTGCTGTGTGCAAAAGAGAGAAAGGTCTCATCTTTTGTAGGGCTTCTGCATCCAGACAGCAAGATTCACTGTTTGTTTGTTTTCACATACCAACCAATCTGGCAAATACAAGTTTATAAACTTTACAGCAAGTTAAGCAATCACCCAGTGGTAGCTTGCTGGTCAAAAAATTTTTGCATTAGTTAGATAGAGACAAGAAATTGAAGTTTTCCTTTAAGTTAACTGCAAGTTATAGATTTTCACACCATGTCTTTAAATGGTCCTCTTTTTAAAGAAAAGTTTAATTTAAGTACAGCACAATACATACTTGGTGTTTCTTCAAGAATTTCCTGGAATTTTGTTCTTTCATAGTCCACCAAATTACGCCAGAGGTATGGCCTAAGGCTTTTAATTGTGTAGTTTGCCATATCCACCTTCATCAGGTCCAAAACATGGAATATTTGTCTGAAAGGAAGAATTTAAAATCTCAGAGTTTAATTTAGTCTATTGATTTTAACCAGCACATGTGAAGTATGTGTACATTAGCACTTTAATTACACTTCTGGGAGAAGTAAACTCCTTCATTGGTACTTCAGAGTAACAGATATGTTATCTATCATCTGGAATACTTGAAGCAGTAGTGTGTATAAGGCTTGATCCAAGTTACAGAGAACAGCACAAATGTAGCATCACTAAATGTTACAGCCCTGTAACAGTAAGAGAAAGGTTTGCAACCACTACAGGAATTAGTACATTTCAGCCTAAATGAAGAGATTTTAACCTTTCAGTCACCCTAATTGCATCAAGAGAAATAATCCTGCTGAACCAGTTGCTTTGGTCCCTGTATATAGGCACAAGAACAATTACCATTTACTCTTAGTATTTCAGTGTACCTAAGGAGTAGTAAACTGGTTTATGTCCTTTGATGTAAATGTTGTACTCAAGTTCAGGTAATAAGATCTTAACTACAGAATTTTTAAATCCAACGTTTGGCCTCTCAGAGGAAGCATGCAATAATTCACACTTCAAGAAGGAGCAATACAAATGTGCTGCTTACATTTTGTAAGGATGAACAAGACATCAAAACGCCCCCATTTCTGAAACAGATTATTGCAAGGGTTGTTGGCTTAGATACTCAGAGCTGCCTAGTTTCATCCAGGTATCCCACCCTGCTCACTACAAAGTAGGATACACAACCCACCCATTGTGTCAGAACACGTGTTACGTAACCTGAGACAATGTAAGACTTCCTAAGACTTCACCACCCTCTTCCACTGCCCAGAACACTTTCAGGGAAGAGTTTTTTTCTCTAAAAACCCTCACCCCAATACCAACCTCAGTAATTCTACGATATTGTCAGTTGCCTTTAACTGTTTTATATCGTTGTCTCTTATTGGAGCACACAACTTTCCCATAGTGTTGATGATATAGTTAGCTAGCCCAGGAATATCAACAGCATTATGTTCTGCCTGCTGTCTTATAAGATCCATATCTAGAACTTCACAAATTTGATTGTGCATCCTGTTTGCTCCAGGAGTCAGGAAGGAAAGAAGAATCTAAATTAGGGGAGAAAAAAAAATGAAAAGCTTATCAATAAAAACCAAACCACTTAATAAACACACTAAAGTGAGATTTACTATTAATGCCAAGTGTATGTAGCTGACAGACTGTAACAAGACATTTTAAGACTGAACATTATCTAAGATAGTAGGGAATAAAGGACTGTTAAAAGGATCACAGTACAGTTCGCCAAAAATGCTCAAAGCCAGTAAAACAGAAAGTAAGTTAACAACTAGAGTCCTCCAAAAGCTGGGAGGCTGCCCTGTAAAACAAACATTTACTAACTTAAAAATTTTCTGAAAGACTTGGCATTGTGCCAGGATTGAAGGTTTGTATGCTTACCTGTGTGATAACCAAACAAGGAAGTCTAAGTAAGCAGGTGCAGTCATGTTTATGCTCCTGTTCATGCCCTAACCCCACAGCATGTTTCTGAAAATAGGCTAGTAGAAGTGCGAAGCTTTGTGAAAAGAGATGCTTTTCAGCTCCACATCCTGCACTGAAAGCTGAGTAAACATTCCAAGGTGTGTTTGTGGCCATATTCCTGGTTAATACAAATGTACTACAGACAGACACCATTTTCGGTTCTGAATAATCATGGCTTCATCTTAAAAGAACAAACCTGAGGGTGTTGGCCCGACTAAGTTAAGCAGACCCTTCAGTGAACTAAGAGCCTCTCAGACCTAAGCTGACAGAACAATATGGAGAAGGAGTTACCTCCTTAATTTCCTCAAAGAGCTTGATAGCATGTTCATATTCTGGAGGATCTTCATTCAGTTCCGATTCCAAACGATCCCAAAATGCCTTGTGTACAATTCGTTTCACTGTGCCTGCAAAGCTGTGGAGTAAGTCAATTAGACACAGAAAAGACTCCCAACTATCTTTCAGCCTTGGTAACTGTCTTAGATGAGCCTGATCACTTGTTGGGAAACACACCTCACTAGGTATTATGCCCTGCAATCACAGCTCTCAAAACATGCTCCTTTCATTTCTCCCCTCTTCCAAATCCCAGTGCTGCTTTTTGCAAAAGTCAGGCTCCTACCTGTTTTGTGGGAAGTCTTCATGTTTTATGCAAAAATTTGCATTTACAGCAATTTCATGAGCTAGAGTCCAGTTTGACAAATTTCTTGTAGCTGCCATCAGTTCATCAAATGTAATAAACTTGGGAGGGCTCGCTGCTGGAACAAACAAGATCAAGTCAAGCCAAATATCTGTAATTGATAAGTGCGATTGAAAAATACTGAAATACAGGAATTTTACTGCTTGCTAACTGGAATCTAGTACTCTAGAAGAAACAATCTAAGATTACCAGGTCTTTATATCTTCTTAGAACACTAACTCAGGAAACCCCCAGCTTATCAGGGGTGTGTTGTGGGGGGTAACACCGCACAAACCTCAAAACATTATGTGAAGCAATTTCATATTTATTCATCTGAACTACGATACCCTTTTCTGCCCCTTTAAAACAGGATCTTGCATTCCACAGATTTCATATTAACTGTTCTGTCAAATCTACCAGACCAAAAGCATGGGCAATAACAGATACCAGATGTCCATTATAATTCTGAGCACACAATGGCTATATTGTGATTTTATTGCCTGTTGAAAGGGTTCTGAAGTTACTGACTTGAGAACTCTTCACTTACAATCAACAGATCTTTCATCTGCTGTGGAACCCAAGTTACTGCTTATTTGTAAAAAAGGAGTAAAACAACAAAACAAACTCTACATTGGAAAGCAAGAGCAAATTCCCAAAGTTTCTAAACACCAAAATTCTATCATTTAATCTAGTATTTGGAAGACTGGTAACATGGAGACAGCTGCTAATTGCAGCTCCACTGACAGGCCTTGTTTGAGTGTAAGACTTCCCTTACAAAGAGGTAACAAGTCTGCATGGTCTGAGAATGCTTACAGATACAAACATGAACCACATCTTAACCAAGGTTTTATTTATCATTACTGAAATTATCTTCCTTGTTCAAATGTGTGTTTTCTGTTTGATTCTAATATTTATGGAAGAAAAATGTGAATTATAGGTTAATTTCGTGTAACTTGATATAGATTTATAAATCTCTAAGTTACAGAATTAATTTTTAAGCACAGGGATCAAACAGGGGAAACCCACCCTCTGCACAAAACAACATCTGTTTGAGTGGGAGACTGCTAGCAATGTCAAGGTTAGCTCAAGAGTAGGATGTTTGTGGTGCCACACTTTTCTTACACTTTCTGAAGGGCAGGAGTGCACAGGGAGACCCCCGTGGATACAGCTGCTGGTGGTGTTCCACACACATGGAGATGCACTGCTTCACAGCAGAGAGAAAGCCATGCCTTTCTCTTAATACTCTTAAACAGATTCAGAATCCCAGGTTCTACCCATGACAGCAAAGAGAAATAAGATAAGTTAGCCTTATTGGTCTATGCACAATGCAGGTAAGGTTGCAATAGGCTTACACGCTGGGGAGCTGGGTTTGCTCGAGGAATCGCTGTTAAAGCTCTGCCGTGAATATTCAGAGTCACTGGAAGCTGCCGTGCTTTCCGAGAGGCGTGAAGAATCTGAATCACTGTTCTGGTCATCACTGAGAGGCATTCTGATTCCCTTTAGCTGCAACAGCAAACAGAGACCTGGAAAGACAAATACCATGCCCATAAAACTAGCACTTAATTGTTTGTTTTTCAGGAGTCAGCTACTGGTATTACATTGTGAATGAAGAACAAATAGCTGCCTTTCTCAAACAGTTGCCACAAAAAGGATCTGGCTTGACATGCAGAATCATATAGTTACTAGCAAATAATACCCGTTCTGTAAGAAAGTTTTGTACCTTCAGCTGTTTTATACCTTAATGATTATGCTAAAGACAGTCTGTAAATTTGTCGTATTTAAAAAACAGAAAGACTACCCACAGTAGCCCCTGAAGTTGCTAGCTGCAAGAATTGTATAAGTTTTCAATCTCCATAAAGGCGTCTCAGGATGTTACTGTCCCTCATCTGACTTGACCAAGTGATGTTTGGCAATGAGCTTCCTTCCACAAACAGACAGCACTGAGTGTAACAACTGTGAAGCAAACACAGAAGTTGCAGGGGGAAAATAGGCAAGTCATTCAGAATACTACATTTCTGACAGGGTGCAGCTGAAAGTCTGGCCTGCTGCTTTAGGTAGGTCTGGGCTCAGAATCACATCAACAATGGCACAGACCCCCAAACCAATCCTCCTAGGAGTCAGGGTGGATAGTTTTTCTGTTTTAATTCAAATGGCAACTCTGAGCCACTAACATATTTAGCATAGATGACAACCACCACTGCGACGTGTCACACTTCTCAGTGCTTCCGTCTATGTAAAGGAACTGCCTCCCAGGCATAAAACCTGCAATTGCAGAAAATTTGGACAGCTGCACAGTGTGACACAGATGATTAACAGCTGTATGACAGGAAGGGAAAAATATGTTCATTATAATATTAAAATGAGATGCTGGAAGTCATCTGTAATTACTACCAAAGGAATTTGGCCTGGATACCAAAAGTAGCTCTGAGTATGGCCATCAGGCATTCTGTAGTAGACTTTTCTACCAAGAGACATAGCCAACAATGGTTTCCATTTTAACTAAGGTTATTTCATTTATGATTAAACTTCATCCATTTCAGTAGCAGGGAATACTGCACTCACTCTGCATCTGCTGAACTTGGAAAAAGCAACTTTGGGCAATAGAAGGATGATCTTTTTGTGTACTTACATAAATCAACATATTTCGGGGTCCTGGAATAGACAAAAGGTAGTAAGAATGAAGATTTCTTTATGCTGGCACCTAGTTACAGCTTAGAGCACTTCATTTTTTGCATACCAGCTCATCCTGAATAGCCCTTTATAAGCCAACAAGCTCCTACACTGATGAGCACTCCATATTAATTGAGATGATCAACATTTCTTAAGTGCATGTTTCCTCTTCCTCCTCTCCCACGAGGAAAGAGGATGCACTTGAGCATCTAGTTTATGTCACACTTTTTGCTGTTTCCTTGTGAAAAGAATTGATCATGTTAGCAAGAATACAGCTTATAGTTTATGACCTTACTGAAGAAGCCAGTAGGATAGACTAGGATACAGAGGTCATGCTTAGGTAAAGACTTGCTGCAGCATTACCCATGATCCTTAACATCATAACCCTTATTAGAACAGCAATTTTACAACTTCTAACAAGCAACTGAAAACAAGCAGATATTTAAAACAGGATTGACTAAACAAGACAGAGTTGCAAGAGAACCTAAAAAACCCAAGCAGCTGAGATATTGGCTTGGAAATTGTGTTATGGTACAATTAGAAATGAGTCACTAGTTAATGCTACAGAAGAGAAACTATTTCTTCAACTAAAATGTATCTTACAGATCTCCAAGTTAGCGCTGACCAGAAACTAGTTGTGACAAGTAACCCACCTGCTGAATACACTCCAGGTTCTTGATGTGGAATTGCTCAACAATCCTGCAGAGACTGTAAAGTTTGCACTACCCTCCCACTATTTTTTTCTGCATCAGTACAAGAACACAGTATTTCCAGGCTTTAATCATGTATAACACCCTTTTATTTACATATAAATAACTAACCTTCAAAAGGTTAATGTTGCATGTGGTCCATCGAAGGATTTGATTAACTGTGGTAGCAGTGAACTGGCACAAAGTCTTGTAAATGACTTGCCTAGTATGAGCACTTCAAGATGAGTCGGCTGCTTCAGTCCAGGTGTTAAGAACATGGAAGAAGTTAAATGACCATTAAAACCTCCAAATTCTCACACAATTTACAACATCATCATTCCAAGAACTTCCTCGTAATTGAAAGTATGATAATGATAATAAATATTCAAATATCCAGATTTACAAGGTGCTCCTGAGAGAAGTACTAAACCAGCCATGAAGGCAAGTCAGCATTGCCATTTTCCACTCAAATCTTGATTCCCAAGATCAAATCGTTAAGGTAGAACATAGAAGTCTATATACATTAAGTCCTTACACACTAGTCCCAGCAAAGGATTTTTTGCAACAAATACTTGCATTTCAAAGAGGCCCACGGTGTATCTGGACGTACCAAGACCACACCTGCCCCTACAATGCACACACACATGCAGGTAGCAGAGCTGTCAGCAAAGTGCTTCAGAAGGCTTAATTTAAATAAGAAGTTTCAACACTGCCATAGGAGATGACACACAAAAAAAATATTGCAACCTTTTGCCACAGTAAAATGACAAATAGGATGCCTCAAACGTAATGGGAAGGAGGAATGGGTGTATCCTGCAAATTCAGAGCATTATTGCTAAATTTTAAGTTTAAAAGATAAACACACCAAACTAAACATACATCATCTACAGTTTTTCTATATGCTGCCCAGCAGCAAAACTCCAGTCACTGAGCATATCAAAGGGAAATGCAAACCAAAAAAAGGTATTTCTAATTAGTTACAACAATAGACAACCGAGTCACTTAGTCCTTTCTTAAGAGCTGATTTTCCTTACACTTTTGTAGACAGCATGGAGCTTCTCATTAATTATTAATGAAAGTCCATATGTAATTTTAAGTTTAAAATAGTATAATGGCCATGTAAAATATTTCAGACAGCTCTTTAGTCTTTTAAGATCTCTTTGTAACTCACCATCTTGAATAGACAGTACTTTTTTTTCAGTTCCTCATTAGGTATTACATATTAGGATGTTGTTTTAATACACAGGTTAATATCCTACCTATTCTATTACAAGGTTAGCCTGTGGTTTCAACCTACTTTACTCTTCAGCTACTGATGTTTACATTTTTATTAGGTTGGATATCTTCATAGGGGGCTTCACTGCTATACTGCAGGGGTTTTTTAAGGCTATACTCTAAATGGGATAACAAGCTAAAAGTACCTTCTAAATTTACCAACATCAAGATTTTAGTTAATAATAGAGAACTAAAATCTTACGTTTCTGATGCTGTTTAGACAGTTGTGGATTATTCTTTTTACTAAAAATACAACGAATACAAAACTGTAGATGCTTGAAGGCATCTTGCTGTTACATGGTCACCACATCACCCAACTGATCACTTACAACTGATCAAGAATGCAAAATCTGATTAGGTTTAGAGGATACTTTTTATTCCTAAAGGTTTGATTTAGAAGTTACTTTATGAAGTAGCTGAAGGGGGGGGGAAAGGCTGTTTGGAACAGTTTGGGGTTTTTTCCTTCAGATACCATCTTCAGGAAAAGATTTTCCACAGCCCTGCTTTGTTCAAAGAAAGTGTGCATGGACGCAGGGACTTACGAGTGCTCTGTCCAGTTTTACAACTATAGTCTTAACTTTGTTTATTCTGCTGGGTTCACATTCTTACTATCTTCAAGCTGGCACCGACCGAATCTCATCTGGGCTCGAGTTTCCCTTTCACTGACTCCACCTTTGCCAGAACTCACGGCACAGGAGCAGAAAAGAGCCTTTGTTAAAGAGTTACTTGCGTGTCCTGGCGCCTGCTTTTCACAGCTTGCAGCCGGCATTTCTACCCTGTAGCGTTTTAGCTCCGTAGCTCTTCCTTTGAACACGGACTTCTTTTTAGGAGGGCTCACAGACCTGCACGTGGGAGCTGGACGCGGCCGCGCCCCTCGCCCTGCCCTGCCCCGGGGCAGCCCTGCCCGCCCCCCGGCGGGACCGAGCGGGGCCCGCGGCTCCTCCTCTTCCTCCATCTGTCTCACCGCCTGTCTCCTCCCCCGGCCCCATGTTTTTAACAGTTACCAGAGGCAAGAGTTTGGCACTCGCCGGCCAAAACAAACAGCGTCTCCAAGGGCAGGCCCGGGGGGGAGGGAGGCAGGTCGGGGGACAAGCGGAGAGGGACAGCTCTCTGTTAGCCGCAGGGAGGGCGAGCGGTGCCGCCGCCCCGGAGTGTCCCGTGCCCCGGGGAGGTGCCGCGGTGCCCTTGCGCTGCTGGGCCGGGGCTACGGGGGGAACCCCCGGCTGCACCCCGTCCCGGCGGGCACCAAAGGCCGGCGAAAGCCCAAGAGACACGGGGCAACAGGAGCACTGCTCTGGGACCGCAGGACCTCCGTCCTGCAGCGGGGGCAGCAGAGCGAGGGGCCAGCCCGCCGCCACCCAGTCACCCGCACCGCACGGGTGGGCGGCAGCTCCCGCCCAGCCCTGACCCCGACTCACCCCGCGGCCCAGCGCCCCTGCGTGCCCGGACAGTCCGCCGCGTGGCACCGCCGCCGGCCGGCGCAGCCCTGCCCCGCCATGCCCTGCCGCGCTCACCCCGGTCGGTCTCCGTCCCGGTCCCGGTCCCGGTCCCGGTCCCCCTCGCCGTCCTGCGCGGCGCTCGCCGGCCCCGAACACCCCCCGGGTTTAAAGACCCAGCCTGGACTATTAGTGTCTTCCCCGGGCACATCCATCTCTGCCGGAGGCGCGGGGAGACGGCACCTTTTCCTGCCTGCCAGCGGCGAGTTAGCTCGAGGGACTTGGCCAACCGCCGGCTATCCCAGCAGAAACTGTCCTCGTCTTCTCCTTCTGCCTGGCACCGGGCACTAAGCAGGGAGAAACGCGAGGAGACTCGGGCAGACGCCGGTGCGGACTCCCCCGCGCTGACAATGGTCCGTGCCGGCGTGCAGGGGGAGGCAGGGGCAGGGCTGGGTGGTGTTTACGGAAGGGCCCCGTCGGTCCGCGCCGGGCCCGCCCCTTCCCCGCCCCGGCCCCGCCTCAGGGCCGGGGCTGAGGGGCAGGGAATGGGCAGTGTCTCACGGCGGGGCTGTTCATTTGTTTGCTTGGCTGCTGAGGAGGCTTTAAACATGCATTCCTACCCTGGTTTCCTTAGTCGGTGGGGGTTGTGAGGTGCCCCCCGCCATCTTGGCCCCCACTGCCACTCCCGCCCCCTCAGTGTCAGGGGAGCCGCTGGGGACCGTGACGAGTTTAGTCACCCGCCTCGCTCAGGGCTGCAGTGTTGAGGCCTCTGAGCGCCCACTGAGGAACGCAGCATGGCGCAGTGCAGCACTATCATTAAAAAGGCTTTGCTTACTGCTGTGTACTGACCTCATGCACTGGGCAGCTTCACGCACCCACTGGGCCAGCCGTGCCTGTCAGGGTCATCATCTCTTCCTGTCACAGGACCTACGTGCCCCCACTGCCTCATCCACCAGGAAGCACAGAGGGCAAAACACTGGAAGTCATCTCTGAAGCAAGAGCTCGCTAACTCCAGCATTGCTCATCATGGAGGCAGGGCTCCCCTTCGCGCAAATAACCTTTAGCATGTGTGGTGACTTGTACGGAACGGGTGTTGTATTCATCTATTGCAGACCAAAGCCTGCTATAGGTCCCATTCACCTCTGGCATAAAAGCAAAGGCTCAAAGCAGGGAATGGAGTTTGGCTATGCAAATGCCAAGTGTCCTGCTGCAGCGGGAGCACTCACTCCTAGCGGTGCAGAGCACCTGCCAGTCCTGCCGCTCTGAGCCCAGCCTTCAGAGACATTAAATGGGATTAACTCCAACAGACTAATCCGATAGCGTCTGTAGACATTGTTTTAAATAACTGTGTTTGCCCCACTTTGCCCCACTTTGTGCACGTCACGTGGCAATGACAGTCTGAAGGAACCTTAAAAGGGCTTTGGAGAAGACTGTGATGGTGTACAGATGGACTGCCTTGTACAGGACTGTTACCACTTTCAAGGATATTATTTTTAACTTCGATTTTTGTTTAAATGCCATCTGAAAGATGAGAAAAACCGGAGTCCTTCCTGTGACGGCTGCTGACACAGCTTTATTAATTAATTTATAAGTTAAAACTTCACAAAGAGTAATTGTGGAAGCACCAGGACCAGTGAGTTAGGGTTCATTTTTTATGCTGTTTTGTGTGGACTGCCAGTTATGGAAATGTGTGCTGCTCAGTGGCCTAGTTTGCACAGGAAGGGAAAGGGGTGCCTCAGCCTCACAAAGGAAACTGCTTCTAAACATTTGTATGAAAGATCAGTTTTAAAAGAAAAAGTATCTCAGGGATATCCCCTAAATCATGGAGTAAGAGACGGAATTCCATAAAGGGATGGCTTTAAAACAACCTTTTTTTTCAGCTGTAGCAGTGCCCTTCTCCCTCAGCACATCAGCTGTTTTGGAGCACATTCTTAGAGTGCATAGCTTGCTCTGTCTATCTATCTATCTGTCTATCTGTCTATCTACCTACCTATCTGAGGTGTACATCTATTAGTATAGCTGAGGCACCAAGGACATGCTTTGAGATTCCAGCCCAAAAGGCAAGAATAAGTTAGACACTGCAGTACTCAGCACTTGACCTCCTTTTTGGTTTCAATTCCTTCCTGATCCAGAGACACTGAAGCTATAGGCCATGATATGGATCTTGAAGTAGATTATCTACTGTAGAGATATTCTCCACAGAGAAATGACACTCATTTCCCATCTGAGTATCTGCAATGTCAGCCAGGAAAATAATTGTACAGCCTTTAAATTTTCTCTGCTCAATTAAGAAGATTAATGTCCTTGTGTCTTAAATAGCACAAGGATGTATGTGCTGGATTTGGCTGAGGTAGAGTTAATTTTCTTCATAGTAGCTGGTATGGATTTGTGCTGAAAACACTGTTGATAACACAGGTATGTTTTAGTTACTGCTGAGCTGTGCTTACACAGTGCCAAGGCCTTTCCTGCCCCTCACCCCACCCCTCCAGCAAGGAGGCTGGGGGTGCACAAGAAGCTGGGAGGGAACAAAGCCAGGACAGCGGTCCCCTACTAACCCAAGGGATATTCCATACCATATGGCATCATGGCCAGCAATAAAACTAGGGGGAAGGTTGGCAGAGGGGCACAGCACGGGGACTGGCTGGCCATTGGTCAGTTGGTGGTGAGCACTTGTTTTCATTTGCATCACTTGTCTTTCTTTGGTTTTATTTCTCTCTATCATTTTCCTTTTCATTACGATTTATTATTATTTTAATTTATTTGTATTATTAAACAGTTTTTATCTCAACCCACAGGTTTTCTCACTTTTACCCTTCTGATTCTCTCCCTCATCCCACTGGCGGTGGGCTGTGGGGTTAGAGTGAGCAGCTGTGTGGTGCTTTGTTGCAGGATAGAGTTAAACCACGACAAAGGTACAAATTTGGAATTTTGACTAATGTCTCAAGTTGACTTTAATTCTCAGCCTTTCACTACAGAAGCACTGTTAATGGAAGGACTTGTTTGTGCTCAGCCTTTGCAGCAGGTTGGTTCATAACCTTTCTTTACTGTTACCAGTAAAACTGGCAAAGACAGTAAAACCTACAATTAATGCCCCACTTTACCCAGCAGACAGCAATGCAGCTACAGGGTGGGTAAAACAGGCAGCTGCCTTTGGCCCTGCAGGTCAGGAACATCCCAGTATGTAGCTAACTGGTGGTTAGAGTGGGAGGAAAGGGCAAGCAGGGCGTGTTATTGTTTATGCCAGGGCCCATGACAACTAAGTTGAGAACATAACTTGAAGTCACAAGATATTTTGCCCTAATCCTAATATCTGAGCCAGGCAGACTGGCTTTAGTGCTAACAGATGGATGTTAAGACTCTGGGTTGGCTGAGATCATCAGGCCCAGATTTGATAATAGGCTCAAGGACAAGACAAAACACTATAAGGCAGGTGTAAGGATGGCTTATCAGCTTGTTCTCTAGTTTCCTGTATTCCAAGGAGAAATCAGTGTTGTGAGAGGCAAACTACTTCTCCCACTGAAGTGTCTGGCTTCAAATTCACGGAGGCAAAACAGAATATTGGCACTTTTGAGAGAAAAAGGTACATCAGTAAATTCCGTAACCACACCAGTCGGCAGTGTCTGGCAACTTCACCACCTCAGCAAATTCCTAATGCACACTCCCCTCAGCACTAGTGGCCAGTCTTTCTGTGCATAGGAAATAAAGAGTTTTACCCACAGTGTCAAATATGAGAAGCTATTTGTACAATGGTACTCATGGTCACAAATAGTTGGCATTGGGTCCATGGTGAGAAAAAGCCCAGGGTAGTACATCACTAACATCTTCCTTGCTACTGCCAACTGGGAGAAGGAGAAATGGTATGTTACATATGCTGCCTTACTACCTGGAAGAGATTTACATCCCTTGATACTTAGCACTGGTGATCCCCTTGATGTCTCTGGTGCAGTCCATATGGCTCAGTTCTTACAGTAAACTCTGAAAAACGGCTTCAGAGCTAAAATCCTGAGTCTTAAGGTACTGCTATAAATCCTGGCCTTTCCAGGCCCTTCCTAAATAGAAATGTGATATCCCCCTTCTCATAAAGTGTGAGACAACTAAGGCTGTGGCTAGATATTCACTGTGGAAACTCTGCTATTATCTATTACAGCCTTCCCAGGGTGTTTTATTTGCTGCTGAAGATTTCTACTCTCATGGTATTGAGCAAGACAAGGGTATTCTGAGGGGACCTCACCTCTTTTAGTGCCAGGCTCCAGCCACCTCTGGGATGTATTTAAGACAACCTCCTGACCCCATGCAAGCTCTCTGTCACTTTTTAGGGTCAGGGCAATCAGTTAACCCAGTTCTGTCAAGGTGCCCAGAATTTGCAGTCACTTCAACATCCTCTGTAACTACTGACTTTTGGTCTCAGATCTGTGCATTTGACCAAACTGTGCTGACATAATGCCTGAGACAATTCACTATAAATTCTCTTACCACCCATTCTAGTAGTTACTGAATAGAACTATGTACAGACCAAACAGCTCAGTTCACCCTACGCCTTGGCAGAAGTATTGAATGGAACTGTGTTTGCTGGGGAATGGAACTGTGTTTGCTGGGCCGCTGGGCTACCACCAGGGGTTGTGATCCTGCTAACTTTAAGATTCCCTGTTTCTAAGTAATACTCAAACTAAAATTTTATACATTATGTATATATATATATATATATATAAAGAATGTACTGTAGCTAAAGGAAAGACTAAGAAAAGGCCTTCCAAAACAAAACTTCATTTAATTTCTTGCTGTAATCAAATAGAGAAACAGATATATTAGTGCTTCAATCTTTTATATTGTGAGGAGTTGTGGCTTACACATTAATGTAATGAACTTCCACTTGTGGAATGCCTCTTGGCAAAACATTTCAGTGTTAAAAGCCTGAGAAGGAAATTAATTGGATTTGCACTAGCAGTTCAGCAGGCTGGTGTAGGGTTGGAAAGAGCTTGTTGCTACTGAGATTTTTAATGACTTAGAGACACTGAAGCTGCATTTCTACGATCTTTGCTCAGAAGCCCCAGCAGAACCTTAAAGCATTATTTTCATTGACTTTGTCTTGAACAGAATTTGCTTGTCTCACACAGATCTTTAATATGGGCAAGTATTAACGGATACAAATACAGACAATTTTTAAAAGCTACCTTTACATAGAAAGATTAAAATACAGAAGAGGTGAAACATATCTTAGGGAGAAACCATCTACCAAAAACTTTTCATTGCATTGTTCTTAAAAAAACAACAAATCCTTTTTAAACTACCACCATTACTACTGGCAGTCTAAGTTTTTGCTTTTAGCCCAAGTCTAAATTGGTTTGCATGATCCTAGCCATAAACTCCCTGAGAGAATGAGGCAAAGGCAGTAACAGAAGTCTGCCATGGAAGCCTCTGTTGTCTTAATAATTGTGAAAGGGGCAATATGGGATCAGCTGACTTTGTTGAAAGATTGTCTTGTAATGACATGAAAGTTTTCAAAAGTCCTTGAGAGTCCATCCTGATATCCTCGCTACTCAGCATGTCTATTGGATTGGAGGAAGGAGGTAGAAACTGAGTAGTCTCTTTGATCAAGCGGTTCAACTAAACGACTGTTTTATGTCCCTCTCAACTCAACCTAGTCTAGTCACTCTATTCTGTTATCTGTTTAGAACACGGGGAAGTGCGGGGACCAAGCACTGGGAAAGATTTTTAGCATCTTTTTAGGCTTTTACGATTTAGAATTTTTAGGGTTTTCCGTTACAAACTCAGTTACATCGGACACTTGTACAGCCCTGTCCTAGGTCCAGAATCCTGGGTTCATGTGTCCCACAGAAGCTTCCAGCAACATGCAGACTCCACCTAATTGCAAGTCATCTATTAACTTTGAAATAGCAA
This sequence comes from Sakesphorus luctuosus, assembly GCA_013396695.1. Taxonomy (NCBI): domain Eukaryota; kingdom Metazoa; phylum Chordata; class Aves; order Passeriformes; family Thamnophilidae; genus Sakesphorus; species Sakesphorus luctuosus. The sequence goes on from VWZD01002838.1 coordinate 876,948, forward strand.
CTTCAGTATGCATCTTGCTTTGAATTTTCAGGCATCTTATGAAACAGAGTTTCTGGACAGGAGCATAAATCTGGCTTCAGATTCAGAGAGAAGAGTGAATCAGACATCAGCAGCACAGGGACTCAAGAACTGAAGGTGGCCAAGCAAATACAATTGCAATCTACTCCATCAACTAGTATATTAAAAAGTCTATGTTGCCTGCAATCTGTCTTATTAAGGTTAAAAGAAAATATGCCCTAGTCCTTTCTTGTAAAAAATAAGACAGAATTGTAACCCAGTTCCAAATATCAGATGAGGTGACACACCTTGGCCCTGCACTGTGCATGTGTGGAGAAATTTACATAAAAGGTCACAAAAAATCCTTCCCTATAAGCCACCAGTGATTAAGGGTCTAGACCCAAAACATCCTAAAACTCATCAGTGGACCCGGCAGAGCAGGTAGATGTGTATCAGACAGTAGTCACTGCATTAATCAGTCAGGGTTAAAGGACATATAAAGAGGTACAATATTGATGAGTTCAAGTTGTATATTTGAAACAGTTAAGTTTTCTGTGCTAACACTTGTCCTATAGTCTGGTCCAAAGTAGTAGGCAGACTTACGCTGATTTTTCAAGTTTCTACAATCAAGCAAGTTTATGATAACAATTTAAGACACTTCTCAGTTTCTGAAAAGGGTTTAAGGAGCTGTTTGTGATGCTGGAAAATCTGTGGGGTTTTCAAAAGAAGTTTCCAAGTCATTTCCACATGATATCTCCCTTTCACCCAAACAGAGGTGCAGCGCACGTTCTGCTCCTTTCCTTGCAGGTTCAAGCCCACCCAGTTCCCTTGCATAAGGATCCTCAGGTACACGATGAGATGTATTCACATCCTCACCTTCCCAAATCGACTCATTAATTTAATGCACAATAGACTGTTTGCTGCTCCAACGCCTTATGCCTCTGCTCTGGCTTGCTCTCTCCTTCCCTACTCTCCTTTTCTTGCCGGCATCTCCAAATTATTCAACTTCACCTCGCTCTGCCTCTTTATTCGCAAGAGAACTGGAGAGCCCGAAGGAGACAAGCGGGGCCGTGCTCTGCGCACGCTGGGCGGCCCCAGCAGGAGCCAGCGGTGCAGGGGAAGGCCTGCGCCTTTTCCTATCCTGTCCTGTGCCGGGACTTGCTCCGTTGGGAGCACGAAGGCAGCGAGCTGCTGTCGGCGTGGGGAGGAAAAGGAGCAGGCTCGGAGCGGAAAGGCTCCGCGGGCACGTTCGGTGCTGAGCGTGTTGTCCCCTTGGGACAAAGCCGTCCGTGATTCGATGGGCGCTTGTGTCAGGCCAGGAGCGCTCCTGCCAACCCGGGGCAGCTGCTGGGTACCCCAGGGAGGAGCCCGATGCCAAATCTGTGCTCTACAAGCACTAGAAACGGGATGGGGGATGGAGGGCTTGCGGATGGAGAAAATAACTTTTTCTCCACGCCTTGCGCTCAGTCATTCCGGCGCTTGCTGCAGTCATTCCAGCCAAATCCTAACCAAGCAATACAGAACTTGTGTTCCGCCGCCACGCTCTGCCGCCAGAACTGCACGCAGGGCTGGGAACTGGCAGCGGGACCAGGCTGGGGGGATCCCGGGGGCTGCGAGGGGACAGACCCTGGTGCATCCCGCTCCCGGAGCCCCGCGCCGAGGGTGGCGGCCGGGAGAGAGTCTGCCCCCCATCCCGCTGCCTCCCTCGGGCCCCGTGTGCGCCACGTCTGCCCCCGGCCCGGCCCGCAGCCCATCCCCGTGTGCGTGGCGGCTCCCCGGGGCGGGGGCCGGGGCGGGGCGGGGAGCGCGGCGCTGCCCGGGCCGGCGCCGCCGTCTTCCCTCCATCC